>JAMPIV010017279.1:0-104370 GCA_024509875.1 Oreohelix idahoensis
TCTAACAGCTTCTTCTTGTCCTTTCTAACAGCTTCTTCATGTCCCTTCTAACAGCTTCTTCTTGTCCCTTCTAACAGCTTCTTCTTGTCTAACAGCTTCTTCTTGTCCCTTCTAACAGCTTCTTCTTGTCCCTTCTAACAGCTTCTTCTTGTCCTTTCTAACAGCTTCTTCTTGTCCTTTCTAACAGCTTCTTCTTGTCCTTTCTAACAGCTTCTTCTTGTCCCTTCTAACAGCTTCTTCTTGTCTAACAGCTTCTTCTTGTCCTTTCTAACAGCTTCTTCTTGTCCTTTCTAACAGCTTCTTCTTGTCCCTTCTAACAGCTTCTTCTTGTCCTTCTTGCTTCTTCTTGTCCTTTCTAACAGCTTCTTCTTGTCCTTTCTAACAGCTTCTTCTTGTCTAACAGCTTCTTCTTGTCCTTTCTAACAGCTTCTTCTTGTCCCTTCTAACAGCTTCTTCTTGTCCTTTCTAACAGCTTCTTCTTGTCCTTTCTAACAGCTTCTTCTTGTCCTTTCTAACAGCTTCTTCTTGTCCTTTCTAACAGCTTCTTCTTGTCCCTTCTAACAGCTTCTTCTTGTCCCTTCTAACAGCTTCTTCTTGTCCTTTCTAACAGCTTCTTCTTGTCCTTTCTAACAGCTTCTTCTTGTCCTTTCTAACAGCTTCTTCTTGTCCTTTCTAACAGCTTCTAACAGCTTCTTCTTGTCCAGCTTCTGTCTATAGCTTCTTCTTGTCCCTTCTAACAGCTTCTTCTTGTCCCTTCTAACAGCTTCTTCTTGTCTTTTCTAACAGCTTCTTCTTGTCCCTTCTAACAGCTTCTTCTTGTCTTTTCTAACAGCTTCTTCTTGTCCCTTCTAACAGCTTCTTCTTGTCTTTTCTAACAGCTTCTTCTTGTCCCTTCTAACAGCTTCTTCTTGTCCCTTCTAACAGCTTCTTCTTGTCCTTTCTAACAGCTTCTTCTTGTCCCTTCTAACAGCTTCTTCTTGTCCCTTCTAACAGCTTCTTCTTGTCCTTTCTAACAGCTTCTTCTTGTCCCCTCTAACAGCTTCTTCTTGTCCTTTCTAAAAGCTTCTTCTTGTAACCTTTCTTTCTAACAGCTTCTTCTTGTCCCTTCTAACAGCTTCTTCTTGTCCCTTCTAACAGCTTCTTCTTGTCCTTTCTAACAGCTTCTTCTTGTCCTTTCTAACAGCTTCTTCTTGTCCTTTCTAACAGCTTCTTCTTGTCCTTTCTAAACTTCTTCTTGCTTCTTCTTGTCCTTTCTAACAGCTTCTTCTTGTCCCTTCTAACAGCTTCTTCTTGTCCTTTCTAACAGCTTCTTCTTGTCCTTTCTAACAGCTTCTTCTTGTCCTTTCTAACAGCTTCTTCTTGTCCCTTCTAACAGCTTCTTCTTGTCCTTTCTAACAGCTTCTTCTTGTCCTTTCTAACAGCTTCTTCTTGTCCTTTCTAACAGCTTCTTCTTGTCCTTTTTCTAACAGCTTCTTCTTGTCCTTTCTAACAGCTTCTTCTTGTTGCTTCTTCTTGTCCTTTCTAACAGTCCCTTCTAACAGCTTCTTGTCCTTTCTAACAGCTTCTTCTTTCTTGTCTTCTTGTTTCTAACAGCTTCTTCTTGTCCCTTTCTAACAGCTTCTTCTTGTCCTTTCTAACAGCTTCTTCTTGTCCCTTCTAACAGCTTCTTCTTGTCCTTTCTAACAGCTTCTTCTTGTCCTTTCTAACAGCTTCTTCTTGTCCTTTCTAACAGCTTCTTCTTGTCCTTTCTAACAGCTTCTTCTTGTCCCTTCTAACAGCTTCTTCTTGTCCTTTCTAACAGCTTCTTCTTGTCCTTTCTAACAGCTTCTTCTTGTCCCTTCTAACAGCTTCTTCTTGTCCCTTCTAACAGCTTCTTCTTGTCCCTTCTAACAGCTTCTTCTTGTCCTTTCTAACAGCTTCTTCTTGTCCTTTCTAACAGCTTCTTCTTGTCCCTTCTAACAGCTTCTTCTTGTCCTTTCTAACAGCTTCTTCTTGTCCTTTCTAACAGCTTCTTCTTGTCCTTTCTAACAGCTTCTTCTTGTCCTTTCTAACAGCTTCTTCTTGTCCTTTCTAACAGCTTCTTCTTGTCCTTTCTAACAGCTTCTTCTTGTCTTTTCTAACAGCTTCTTCTTGTCCTTTCTAACAGCTTCTTCTTGTCCCTTCTAACAGCTTCTTCTTGTCCTTTCTAACAGCTTCTTCTTGTCCTTTCTAACAGCTTCTTCTTGTCCCTTCTAACAGCTTCTTCTTGTCCTTTCTAACAGCTTCTTCTTGTCCTTTCTAACAGCTTCTTCTTGTCCCTTCTAACAGCTTCTTCTTGTCCCTTCTAACAGCTTCTTCTTGTCCTTTCTAACAGCTTCTTCTTGTCCTTTCTAACAGCTTCTTCTTGTCCCTTCTAACAGCTTCTTCTTGTCCTTTCTAACAGCTTCTTCTTGTCCTTTCTTGTCCCTTCTAACTGCTGCTTCTTGTCCTTTCTAACAGCTTCTTTCTTGTAACAGCTTCTTCTTTTCTAACAGCTTCCTTTCTAACAGCTTCTTCTTGTCCTTTCTAACAGCTTCTTCTTGTCCTTTCTAACAGCTTCTTCTTGTCCTTTCTAACAGCTTCTTCTTGTCCCTTCTAACAGCTTCTTCTTGTCCTTTCTAACAGCTTCTTCTTGTCCTTTCTAACAGCTTCTTCTTGTCCCTTCTAACAGCTTCTTCTTGTCCCTTCTAACAGCTTCTTCTTGTCCTTTCTAACAGCTTCTTCTTGTCCTTTCTAACAGCTTCTTCTTGTCCTTTCTAACAGCTTCTTCTTGTCCTTTCTAACAGCTTCTTCTTGTCCTTTCTAACAGCTTCTTCTTGTCCTTTCTAACAGCTTCTTCTTGTCCTTTCTAAACTTGCTTTCTAACAGCTTCTTCTTGTCTAACAGCTTCTTCTTGTCCCTTCTAACAGCTTCTTCTTGTCCTTTCTAACAGCTTCTTCTTGTCCTTTCTAACAGCTTCTTCTTGTCCTTTCTAACAGCTTCTTCTTGTCCTTTCTAACAGCTTCTTCTTCTTGTCCTTTCTAACAGCTTCTTCTTGTCCTTTCTAACAGCTTCTTCTTGTCCTTTCTAACAGCTTCTTCTTGTCCTTTCTAACAGCTTCTTCTTGTCCTTTCTAACAGCTTCTTCTTGTCCCTTCTAACAGCTTCTTCTTGTCCTTTCTAACAGCTTCTTCTTGTCCTTTCTAACAGCTTCTTCTTGTCCTTTCTAACAGCTTCTTCTTGTCCTTTCTAACAGCTTCTTCTTGTCCTTTCTAACAGCTTCTTCTTGTCCCTTCTAACAGCTTCTTCTTGTCCTTTCTAACAGCTTCTTCTTGTCCTTTCTAACAGCTTCTTCTTGTCCTTCTAACAGCTTCTTCTTGTCCTTTCTAACAGCTTCTTCTTGTCCTTTCTAACAGCTTCTTCTTGTCCTTTCTAACAGCTTCTTCTTGTCCTTTCTAACAGCTTCTTCTTGTCCTTTCTAACAGCTTCTTCTTGTCCCTCTTGTCCCTTCTAACAGCTTCTTCTTGTCCTTTCTAACAGCTTCTTCTTGTCCTTTCTAACAGCTTCTTCTTGTCCTTTCTAACAGCTTCTTCTTGTCCCTTCTAACAGTCCTTTCTAACAGCTTCTTCTTTCTTGTCCTTTCTACACAGCTTCTTCTTTTGTCCTTTCTAACAGCTTCTTCTTGTAACAGCCTTTCTAACAGCTTCTTCTTGTCCTTTCTAACAGCTTCTTCTTGTCCTTCTAACAGCTTCTTCTTGTCCTTTCTAACAGCTTCTTGTTCTTTCTTTTCTAACAGTCTTGTCCTTTCTAACAGCTTCTTCTTGTCCTTTCTAACAGCTTCTTCTTGTCCTTTCTAACAGCTTCTTCTTGTCCTTTCTAACAGCTTCTTCTTGTCCTTTCTAACAGCTTCTTCTTGTCCTTTCTAACAGCTTCTTCTTGTCCTTTCTAACAGCTTCTTCTTGTCCTTTCTAACAGCTTCTTCTTGTCCTTTCTAACAGCTTTTAAAGCTTCTTTCTTTCTGTCTTCTTGTTCTAACAGCTTCTTCTTTGTCCTTTTTCTAACAGCTTCTTCTTGTCCTTTTGTCTTTCTAACAGTCCTTTCTAACAGCTTCTTCTTGTCCTTCTTCTTGTCCATTCTAACAGCTTCTTCTTGTCTTTTCTAACAGCTTCTTCTTGTCCCTTCTAACAGCTTCTTCTTGTCCCTTCTAACAGCTTCTTCTTGTCCCTTCTAACAGCTTCTTCTTGTCCCTTCTAACAGCTTCTTCTTGTCCTTTCTAACAGCTTCTTCATAAAGCATGGACCACCATATCAGTTGGATACCATGTTGAAAGCCTATGCCAAAATATTTCACAGGTTGTTGTACTGACTGTTTATGTAGCAGTTGTTTTAGATGGCGAGTTTGCCAATTGCCATTTACAACCTCAGTCACCTTTGTATAACATGTTTGATAAAGTGCACTGTGCTCCGTGTAGTTCTCGAGGGTCGCACAAAATGACTAATATAAGGTTGTACACAGGGCTGCCAACCTCATGTGAAACAAATTGCCACATAAAGCTCAGCTGCAAGAGCATATGAATGCTGTGTGCAGACTTTTACAAGGGCGCTGGCTGCACTAATGGTGGCTCCATGCTCCATAGGGAGTGAACAGGAAGATGATGATGAATATATGGATGTGAAATTTCAAAGCTTTTTTTTTTAATCCAGCGGCACATGGGCTTCGGCCCAATGACATGAAACAAATTTCATGGCATTGCGAAGCTGGGGAGCCTGTGGACTTTCCTTCCCACGTGGTCAAGAGCCAGATGTCCGTGCCATCTCCGCGCCTTCCCATCCACAGAGGGTTTGTGCACAGGAGCCGCTCAGGAAAGCTCTTTCTCTTAAAGTCATTGATACGGATTTGTGGAATAAATCATTATTTTTAGGATGCTGAATTTTTCCGCTTTGCTGTTGCAATTTTTTATTTTGGTTTTTAAAGTAATTAATTATTATTAATTTTTTGTAAGGCATTCTTTAGCCTTAATATTGGCAGATCGGTTAAAGTGCTTGCCTTTCACAGCAAACTTTCTGGATTCGAAATCAGGTGGTGTTATGCTCCAGTCTTCCTAGCTGTAAATGGGTACCTGACTATTCTTGAGTTAGAGAAGGCAAAGTAGGCGAGGAAGGGAACAGGTCACACAGCCTCATAAAGTTGGACCTAGTATAGTGAAGTCTTGAACACTTAACTTCCCTACGACAGCATCTGCTGTGGGACTTCCTTTATTGTCCTTAAAGCGGCGTTGACAATATATTTTTTAAAATAGGAGTTTTGTCAACCTAGACATAAAGGCCGTCGGTTATATTAGGGTGCATGTCCGAATATAAAAGACCCTGAGGTCTGGTATTAAAGAGTTAAATGGATCTATTAAAATCTGATGTAATTCTCTATTTTACACAACACTATTCCTTGTAAATTACAGGTAAATTAACGTGATTAAAAAATCAACTTTGCATAAACTTCAATTATAGAAACTTGATCCACGATCCAATTGAAGTGGATTGCCGTATTTTCGGGCCGAATTGCAAGCCACCTGAATTGGCGTCTCGTATACTTTTTCAAGTGCCATGCCTTTATGTTTGGCCGGCTTATGAGATCATGTCTCTCCACAACTTCCTGTCTCTAGTACAATTTATCAATTCTGTTGTTGACCTCCTTCCATGCCACGATGTCAAATTGTCCAGTATTTGTTCTCTTTGTCTTCCCCTATCTCTTTTTCCTTCAATCTTACCTGTTGTTACGATATATTCCAGTTTACTCTTCTCATAAAATACCCCAAAAAAAGTGGACTGCTTCTTTCTAACTTGTGAAATAAGTTTCCTTTGCGCATTGGCCTCTATCAGGACGTTACTCTTTTTGGCTGTCCATGGAATTTTTAACATTCTTCTGTAAAACCACATCTCTGTGGCCTCTAGTGCCTTCTCTACTTGTTTACTAATTGTCAATGACTCTCTCACATATGTCAGGATTGGTTCTATATAACACTGAAGAACTCTCTTTCTTACTTCCAATGACAAAGAATAGTTCCATAAAATACTTTTCATTTTATAGAATGCTGCTTTTGCCTGAGCTATTCTGCTGCACTTCTGAGATGCATCTTCCATCCATTGTTCTTAATGTGCCCTGGTATTTGAATTTATTGACTTGTTTTAAAACTGTTCCATTTACTTGATAATGCATTCTGGGGAAGCCCTTTTCTTTGAGACGACCATTACTTCTGTCTTTTTGCTATTATGGCTTAGGCCTTTATTTTCATTTTCTATCACTTTTGTATACTAAGAGTTTAAAAAAAAATTATTTTATTGATCAATAAATACCCCTTCATATGATTCATTATTGCAAGACCTTAACGGGGATATAATTCCAGTTTGTATTGCTATGGTTTCTCAGTTGCAAGACAAAATGAAAATACTTGAAGAGAGGTCACAGCTAGTGGGGCTGAAAATACACATGGAGAAAATAATTATAATGAGAACAAATGCAGGAAACGATAACAACGTTGTACTGGATTAAAAACACCACTACAAAGTGTAGAGATTTGCCATAGAGAGTGCCATGCTATTCTATCAGCTGTCTTCCTTTCAGCCTAGTTCTAGTCCAGTCCACGATCCTTCTGGGATTGTTTCATGTTGTCCTCCCAGTGAACTCTGGAGGTCTGGATCCATGACTCTTTGTTTTCAGTATTTGCCGTGGTACCGGGTATCAGATCTTATCCTATTCTGCAGACATGACCAGACCATCATAACTGGGACTGTTCTATTCGGGGCTGCAAGTGCTGGGTTTTGAGGTCGTGACGTCAGAGACGGATTCACAATGAAGCTAATGAAATTCAAGGCCCCAAGTCAAAGGTGTCCCAACATTCACCAAAATGAGTGAAAAATAAGTCCAATCCCGTTCTTTCTCTTGCGCAGTGCCAACATTTCCTTGTGGTTCAGTCTCATGAGTCGTTTCATGATGTACATATGCAATACATTCTTTGAGATATTGCCATTTAACTATTTGTATTCTCCATGGCAAAGATCAGAAAAAAAAATGTTTTGTATAGTCAAATAATATCAGGCATTTACTAGAATATACATAACAAACAGATCGTCCTTTTTTGTTGTTATTCTGTTTATGAGGTTTCCAATTTTCTCTATAATACGTTTCTTTCTCATCCCCAATACATTTTCTAAAATAAAAGGGACACCTCCAAGAGTTCAAGCTTCAGGGCCTCAAATTGTAGATCCGCCACTGCATGACGTATCTACTGGTTGTCTATATTGGTGTCAAGATATATTCATGTTTTCATCTTGTAGTGGTTTTTCTTCAAGTGTAACCCTATTACCCTTCCTTGCATTTATTCTCAATATCTTTGTCTTTTCTCGGTGTATTTTCAGATTAATTTGTTGTGACCTCTTACCAAATATTTTCAATTTGTCTTGTATCTGGTCACGGTTGTGAGACAGAAGAGAAGAGAGAGATGGTCGGCAAAATCTAGATCATCAAACTGTTTAGTTCAGATTGCCGTGAATTACATTTCTGTTGGCTGAAGTGGATGTTTTCTTAACCCAATCCATAGCCAGTAAGAAGGACTTACATATGTATGACGTGATTATTACGCGGTGTGCTCACACTTCTAAAACGGCCAGCGACACGTGATCTGGCTGTATTCTACACACGGTCGAGGGGCGCTGATATTACAAGCAGGACATACGTTGTTGCATGGGAGGTTGCCTGGCTCATCTTTCAGTACGTTGCTTGAAATGTTGCTCGGAGCAGTGCTGGGTGTGTTCTTGGCGTTCTTTCTTGCTTCCTTCATTGCCTTTGCTGCCTTCTTCCGTTGTCTGATATAGAAATGTAAGAATATTAACATGTGACCAGTCAAGACATTACGGAAAAGAATTATAGTGTGCGATTTATGTCTGAAGCCCTGAGGATGGTACCATCTCTTATATAGTCAGATTTTGTTCCTTCTATTTCTTTCCACCTTCGACTTGCACCGAGCAAGTCAACTCACATACACTTTGAAAATATAATGAACACATGCACGGGCAATGCACGCTTATAAAAACTAAAGACAGATTACGGAATTAAAAAAAAAAGATTACCTCTGCCAGTAATCAAACGTGCAAATTTTGCTTGGCAACCACTCAAACCACTAAACTACCGATGTTCCTCGATATGTGAGGTTTACTTTTAAAATCACAACTATGTTAACGTTTCATCATCAGTTGCCATCTCCGCAATGAAGGTTGGTTGCAATGGATCTCCAACGTCTTCTCTTTCTTGACTTGATGGTGTACTCTAATAGACCTTTCCTGTCCATCTCTTGATGTTATCTTCCTCTTGCACGTTTGCTTTCGACACTGTCTTCGATTATGGTCTTCATTACGGTGATATTTTTTTTACATGTCTAAAATATTTTAGCTGTCTAATTTTCATCTCCTTCATTAATTCTCTTTTTTATTCCTAGGTTTTCTTGGGCCTCTGTATTTGTTTTCTTCTCTTTCCTTGAGTCGTTAACGTATACGCAGTGCCATGTTGCTGTTGTTGTTTTGAAATGGTGATGGGTGGAGAGCGGGCACTTCACAGCTGACCATTATTGCCTCTTCTCGTTCCATCTTGGTCTACCCTGTTCAACCTGAAAATTGGTTATAATTGGGGTATTTAGTGTCATTTTATTTACTAATTTTGTTTTAATTTAAATAACTATTGTCTTTTGCAGTTGCTGGTTTTAATTTATATTAGTATTTGTCAATTTATTTTCAGTTTTGTATTGTATATAGATAACTATTGTCCTTTACACTTGGTTTAAATTTGTATTAGTATTCGTTCTTTTTGAGTTGGTGTTTTTTTTTTAAATGTGTTACCTTTCCTTGTGCTATGAGTAGTTAATAAGTTTGCTAATTTTTCTTTTTTTTTGTTGTTGTTGTTTTTTTCTTCATGTCTGGCTGGTTACATTTACCTGTGTGTTCTAGTGCTTGTAGTGATGATAGGGAGTCTGTGAATATCGTAACAGCTTCTGGTGAATTATCTTCAATTATTTCTAAACTTATTAGAATTCTACAATTTTTGCGGTAAAAATCGAAGCCCCTTCAGTTACACTGTAGCTCTTCTTAATTCCCCACTGTGGTATTACTACTCCTGCACCTAGTTGCCCACTATTACCCTTGGATCCACCAGTGTGGACGGCCAGACTTTGTTTTGTAAGTTGATTATGAACTTTCTACTTATCGTTTTGGCTTTCTTATCTTCTGTTTTGTTTGATCTTTTCAGTAAGTGAGTAGTCTATGATTGGTGTTTTTAGTTCCCAGTGTCGTATTGTGCTTCTATATTAATTATTGTTTTTAATTGTGTTTGACCGTTCTTTGAACTGTGTTTATCCACCCTGTTGGATATTTTTCTTTATTTAAGGGGACATCCCATACATGTGGTTGGTTTTTGACAAATGCTTTATGTGCTGGGTGGGTCACTTCTTGTGCTACTTTACTCCAATAATTTAATCTTACTTCTTTCCGTCTTAGACCAAGGGGTGATATGCCAAGAGCTACTTCTAGTGCTTCTACTGGTGTTGATATAAATGCACCTGTAATGGTTCTCATGGCTGCATTTTGAATTCTGTCTAGTTTTGCTTTGTTAGAAGCTGCAGCTGAGTCATAGACTATGCTGGCATAATCTAGTTTCCCCCTGATGAAAGACTTGTAGAACATAAGCATTATTTTATTGCTTCCCCCCCCCCTTCCCCATCTATTACCTTTTACTATCCTTAGTATTTTTAGGGGTCCCCTACAGCTTTCTACTAAATTGTCTATATGTTTATTCCAATTTAGTTGTTTTTCTAAAGTTATGCCCAGAAATCTAGTTATTGAGGAGGTAGATATTTTCTGTCCTTTAATGGTTATATTGATTTTTTTATTTTTATTTCCTTTGCTGAATATCATACCTACTGTTTTGTTTACATTAATTTGGAAGCCCCAACTTTTCATCCACTCTGAAACTTTGTCTATTTGTTTTTTAAGTTTGTGGTAAACATGGTCCAAGTTTTTTCCAGATCGCCAAATGGCACACTCATCTGCAAATTGTGATAATGCATTCTTAATGTCGTTAAATTCATCTGCTAAATCATTTACAGCTATAGTGAAAATTGAAGGTGAAATCACTGATCCCTGAGGAATCCCATTATGTTGTTCATATATTTCTGACTTATCATTGTTCACCTGTACAGCAAAATACCTGTCCTGTAAAAAGTTTTCTAGATACCTATAGGTTTTACCAGTAATGCCAATCTTTTTCAAAGAGCTCCATCTCTCCAGCATTCATTATATGCTCTAGCAACATCCAAAAAGACTGCCACTGTTTTCTTTTTCCTCTTGAACCCTAGCTTTACATCATGTTCTAATCTTACAAGCTGGTCTACTGTACTTCTGTCTGCGCTAAACCCTGACTGGTTTGGGCTATATAACTGATTTTTTTTTTCCAGGTGGAAGTTAACTCTTTTGTTAACAACGGTTTTCAGTATTTTACCTAGTTGTGATGTTAAGGAGATAGGCCTAAATGAACTTACATCATGGGCTTCCTTATTGGGTTTTATGATGGGCACTTTCATAGCTTCTTTCCATGCTTTTGGTATCTTTCCTAAGCTCCAGATTTTGTTATAAAGAGAAGTTATTACGTTTATAGTTTTTTTTAAATGTGTAGTGACGAAGTTAAAAGACACCATAAGGTTCTCAATTTGCAAGAAAAGCTTGAGCTAATCAAGCTTAATGAACAAGGTATCTCAAATGCTAAAATATTCCGCAGGCTAGGTGTACCTCGCACTACAGTTAGAACAATTGAAAAGAACAAAGCTAAAGTGGTAGAGGAAATTAAAAACGCTACGACAGTGCATACTGTAGCAGTTGGGGAACGATTTACAGTCAAAGGGAAGGAATAAAGAGAATTATGAATGGGAAGGTTCAGATCGAGTACAAAAAGGAGATGCGCAAACAATGATGCGCATGACAGAGGTGAACGATAAGCTAGTGAAGCACGCTTTCTTAGCGGGCAGTCCAGAAACGTGAGCCAGAGAGGGAAGCCGCATATACGCGGGCAGCCATGTTAATGGCAGTATTCAAGTAGTTTATGTGATGAATATTTCATGGACAAGAAATAGTTTGGGTAATGATTAACCCGAAATATTGAATAGTGGGAATTCTTGTCTAGAAGGAAAAACGGTGTGAGTTAGTTATTATTCAGAAAGGAGAAGGTACGTTGGGTGAACTTTATTTCATTTAGACATTAGTCCTATTCTTCAGTGAGGCAAGGGAAATTAACACCTCCGGAGATGACCGGTCCCATCAAGATAACCTGAACACTGAGAGGATATAAATACGGTAACAATAATCTAAGACATTTGTAGACAAGGGAGAGCGGAGATAGAGACTATAGCACCTGAATGATCACTGATGGTTAAAAGGTCAGAAGGTGTGGATTCGATACTGAACGAGAGAGAGAGAGTGGTGAAAGAATGAACTTATATATTATATATTCTATGATGGACCAAATGTGGAGGTCAGAGCAGACAGCAATGATCCTTTCATATGTAAATAAACTATTCAAATTACCATGGCGTTATCGCATCACGTGCTGTGTGTGTGTGTGACTGTTGTGGTATACAGCATATTATAGCTAACCACAGAGGTAAGCGAACCTGGTCAGAGATTGCCATATAAATATAATTCATAATACAACCATGGGCTGCCACAATACCAAACTTGTTAGAAAGAGGCACAATTTAATTGGTGAGATGGAGAAAGTGTTAAATGTGTGGATTGAAGAGGCAAACGTCATTGCTCTCCTTTTCAAGACGCAACCACCATAACCAACTTCAATCACCCCTCCCTCTAACTCTTCAGATTCCTAGCCATCAACAACAGCCCCAGCCCCTGTTTAGATCTCCTTCAAAGTCCCCTTCTCCTAAAAGAATTAGATTGAGTTCCTTCAGGTCTAAGTTGAGCCTCCTCCATTTTCTCCATCTGATTTTCTAAGTCTAGAATCCCCCCTAAATCACCAACATTCAAAACTGTACTTATGGAATATATTCATCGTCTACTTGCTCAAGAATGATTTTAAGGTGATATGTTATTTACGTATTTTTTTCATTACTGTATTTTCTTTATTCTTATGTTTATTTCTGTTTATTTAGGTGTTGCACGCATTCGCAAGTGTTATGTAGTTAGTTATTTACGTTTTCTGGCGGCCCTAATGCATTTGCAAGCTTAATAAAGGCTATGCTTCGACGTTCGTCGATTTTCCACTTTCGTCAGTGCTCTGGTCTCTAACCAGCCGAAAGAGTGAGGTATGTGTTGCTGTCATTTTCGACGGAGTCATATGTCAAGTTATTTGTCGTATTTTCACCCTAGTCAAAGGTGGATAATTATGTCTTTACTTTGCGATGTCAGGTTGATTTGGGGTTATCTTCCCTTTTGGTTCTTTCAGTGCGTTTGACCTGTATGAAGACAGGGTCAAAGGTAAACAGTTCGGGGCTTGTGCCCATGCGCAGATTTGAGCGCCAAGTTGAGTTACTTCCGTCAGGCCGGGATGTAAACTGGCTTCTGAGGGACATGATGTCCATTGTGTTTTTGGGGAAAATCTTCGAAGTAACTGCGTTGACAGTTCTCCCCAGTGATTCTCTGTACGTCGGAATGACGACAGAGTTCGTTATTATGTTCTGAGGATTCTGTGCAAGGTAACACCGACCTTTTCTACATTATTATGCATTCGGTGGCAGAACATGTTTAAGGTTACCAAGACTGTGAACTACAGCTCACCGATCCTAAATTACAGAACTTATATTTTTGTGCTCAAGGTAGCCTTCCAAGACTATTAGTCTTTATATTATCCAGAAGTCCAGTGACGAAGTTATATTGTGGGAACCGCAGATTGGCGGTATTTATGTCTACATAAGCATTACTGCAGGGTTGATGTTAACCTGCTTAGAAGAAGTACACAGATGACGCCATAACGAGGCCTGTGTTAAGGCTAATATATTACAGCCGGATAATGTGCAATTGGCGGGGAATGCCAAGTTGTACCTGTATGTCAAAGTGATTAAGGTATCTGACGCGTTTAGTCAGAGATACCAAAGCGGCATTACGAACTGTCATAGAAGAACATTATTATTGACCATGTACGAATATTGGAATGTTTACCAGCCTTTTTGAATGCCTGATGTATACCTAACGATTTCCGGTCAGCATGACCTTGTTTACACTGACTGTTCCTGTTGATGCTATGTGTGTTATCGTCAATAAATGTTTTGAAACGTGCCTGCAGTGTCCAAGCATCTTTGACTACTGCATGTGAGTGTATGGGTTGCATTATACAACATATACGAGCCTAAACACATTCGCGCCTTCATTTGCACCCACACTCAGCTCATCATTACAAGTACTACACATCTTAACAACATGTATACTGTCTTGTCAAGTGATCACCTTTACAGAAGAAAAAGACAGTTACATTTCTGGTGGCCAGCATCTTTGACTACTGCATGTGAGTGTATGGGTTGCATTATACAACATATACGAGCCTAAACACATTCGCGCCTTCATTTGCACCCACACTCAGCTCATCATTACAAGTATTACACATCTTAACAACATGTATACTGTCTTGTGCAAGTGATCACCTTTACAGAAGAAAAAGACAGTTACATCCCGGCCTGACGGAAGTAACCCAACTTGGCGCTCAAATCTGCGCATGGGCACAAGCCCCGAACGGTTTACCTTTGACCCTGTCTTCATACAGGTCAAACGCACTGAAAGAACCAAAAGGGAAGATAACCCCAAATCAACCTGACATTGCAAAGTAAAGACATAATTATCCACCTTTGACTAGGGTGAAAATACGACAAATAACTTGACATATGACTCCGTCGAAAATGACAGCAACAGTATGCCTATATATATATCTACCGAATTTCTTTAGTCGAAGTTTGCTCGATCAATTTCGAACAATTATAAAAAGTCGTGTGTGCGTGCGTGTGTGTGTGTTTTCGAGCTGCAATGTATTTTAAAACTCTTAATAAATTAATCGAATTATTGAATAGAAGATTAATTAATCAATTTCGAAAAATGTGAAAAATTATAAACAATCAAAAAACAACATTTTTAAAAAAAATCACTAAGGACTTTATTTAAGTTACTTGTTATAAGGCAATCGTGGGCAATGACTACAACCCACAAAAGCCAGATCCAAACCTCAGAAATGAGGTATCTGAGGAAAGTGGTTGAAGTAACAAGAAGAGACATGGTCCGCAACCAGACGATCCGTCAAGGCCTAAAATCCCATCCGCTGCAGACCCAAATAGAACAGTCCCAACTAAGATGGTTTGGCCATGTCTGCAGAATGGGAGAAGATCGGCTACCACGACAAGCATGGGAAACAAAGAGCCAGGGATCCAGACCTCCAGGACGACCCAGAGTCCGCTGGGAGGACAACATTAGACAATCTTTGAAGGACCGAGGACTAGAATGGAACCAGGCCAGGAAGAAGACAGCTGATAGAATGGTCTGGCGCTCTCTCTTCCAAACCTCTACACCTCACGGTAGAAGGGGAACGACTAAGTAAGTAAGTAAGTTATAAGGCAACACGAGGGGAAGTCAGTAAGTAGGTTACAAACTGATATGGGGAAGCTGAAAATGGTAGTTGGTAGTTTCTAAAGGTGTCATTAGGCGACAGTATCATCCAGCTTTATGATTAGCTTAGGTAGTAGACTGCTAGGTGTTGCAGGCGCACAGCAAATAAAAATGGCGACCGTGTTCGTGGAGTGTGCAAACGAAGAACAGCGCGCTGTTGTGCGGTTTTTTTTTTTTTTGCAAAAGGACTTCCTGCAAAGGATATTCATAAGGAAATGTTTCATGGGTGCATCACTACCAACCTGAATCAAAGCGTAATTCAATGCAATGAAAACATCCTTGTTCACCTTCAGCCAAGAAATTCAAGGTTTCACCATCAACAGGGAAGGTTATGCTTACAGTGTTTTGGGATTCTCACGGAGTATTGTTAGCCCATTTCCAGAAGAAAGGTGAGAATATGAATGCTGCATCATACTGTGAAGTTCTGTTGGTGCTTCTGGATGCAATTCGAAGAAAACGCCCAGGCCTGCTGACTAAAGAAGTACTGCTCCATTACGACAATGCCAGACCACACACAGCTCGAATAACCCAGGAGAAAATTGAACAACTAGGGTGGCAAATTCTTGAACATCCGCCTTACAGCCCCGACTTAGTCATGAGTGATTTTCACCTGTTTGGTCCACTAAAAGCTCACCTTGGCGGTAAACATTTCGTGGGTGATGCAGAGGTTAAACGTGAGGTACGAATGTGGCTGAGACAGCAGAGCACGCACTTCTATGCTGCAGGTTTCGAAGCACTAATACAGCGATGGGATAAGTGTATCAATGTTGGTGGAGATTATGTTGAGAAATAATGTGGAAATGCAAGTGCAATAATACACGGGTGTGACGTATAATGAAAAAAGAGCCTACAGTAATCAGACAGTCTTTGTAACCTCGTAGCGCTCTATGATTTGCTAGCTAAAACCAGGCATTTACTGCCTGTCTTTACTCACACAAGCTTACTTTTTCGTCCCCGCCTCTTTTCTTTGAACTCAAGCAAACGAAGTGTTTACAAACATTCTTGACCTGCCCGTCATAACAGGTAGCGAATCAGGTTTGTTTACCTCGTCTTCTCACGCTAGCTTATCCATCAATCACACGATACCTGACAGACCGCACGTGAAAAACACAGAATCTTTTTGAAGTCTATGAAGGGAAATCCAAAATTCCCCGAGTACGCTTTGATGTCGAGTCGCGGGCAAAACCTTCGAGAAACCCGTTACATGTAAAAATTCTTTTGATGCCGGTCGAAAACGCCCGACGGAAGACCGACCGCAAGCTTTTATCCCGTAACTCTATTTCTGATTCTCCGTTACACACTGTAGCGCGAAAATTAACAACATCTATAGATCAGAGAAATATAATGATATATAGACTGTGTTTTCTTAAACCTGCCATCATAGTTTCATAGGATAGTAGCATTTTTTTTCTCCATGAATGTTTCTTATATTCTTCGCAGACCTGATTACAAGAGCGCCCAGCGGTTTTTTTTCTTTTCACTTTTGGTTTCTAGGTTACTTGTTCCTCTACTTGGTTTGAGCGATACCAATTTTTCATTTATAATCGTGTACTCGCCAAAGATACATGAGAAACATTTTTACTTGTAAGTTTAACTGGACTTACAAAATCCACATATTTTTCCAATTTTTACCAGCCCACTGGGGTGTACAAAATAACATTATTGTTCCTGACTTCTGACAGTCGTATTCAAGCGAATTTATCCAGATTTTACGCAGTGCAGAATCGGAGCTCTAACATAGAGTTGTCCGATAGGATTATCATCATCATCATTTGTAACATTTTTTTTAGCAACCAGATGTTTCCCAATACTGGAAGTATTTTTCTCTTTTAACTGTGAACCCCAGAGCACGTTCCTACATCAACTATTCGCGGTGACATTTTGTTCATCCAGAAAAAAAACACCAGATTCGGCGTTCACCTCACTAGTCTTTGTTTGTTAGAGGACGAACTGGAGCCAATTTGGTAAGTGATCCGGATAATATATATATATATATATATATACATATTCAGGGATAAGTGTATTTCCAAGGGATATCACCAAGTGTAGGTAAGTGAGTGAGTATTTTTCTTTGTTTCAGGGAATTTATCAACATTGGATTTGCTTAAACTTTGTTTACTTTACTGGGTAGCATATAGTAGGAACTTGTTTACTTTACTGTCTACTCTGTAACATTGTGCTGACCTTCGACCTTTGGGTTATTAACTTTGGGTTCTTTTCTCCATAGGGGAGGGCGCATCTATTCTGCTATTTCATGTGTATGTAAATCTGATTTTATTTGATCTTTCTTTAGATATTTAGTGTTGTCGAGTTTAAATGATAATAAACTACAAAGAAACTTACGGTACCTTTGTGTGTTGGTCAGACCCATGCAGATTTAACCGTAGTTTTTTACGTTTTGTGTGTCTTGTTGTCACATAGCTGTGTGTGTGTGTAGGTAAACGTATCTATTCGTGATATGGAGATAAAAGCTGTCTTGCAATAAAGTACAGTCGTACGGATATGTTGGAAGAAATTATCTAATCACTCCAGATACGTCATCATGGAGCGGCGTACGTTGTACTGTTTCGTTAGGCCTGTGACCCAGTACATCCGATTTCAACGGGCATTTATGTCGGGTTGCCTACCTTAGCCTTTGACTGTCCCCAGCCTACCTGCAATGCAGCAGTGTGGTTTCACTGACTGACTGGATTCTAAAAAAACATGTAGAGAATCACTAACGTCAAAAGTTAAGTCGCCATATTGGCAAGGGGAGATCACTCTACACTGCACACAAGCTTCCAGTTTGGAAACAAAATCGTTTCACTAAAATGATAGAAAACATTCCTGGAATTGAAAGAAAAAAGAGCAAAACTGCAACAGATAGAAAATCCATAGCGACAAAATACATAGAGAAACATTACCTACGCAACACCTGAACCCATGCATATACAGATGGATCAGCAACAAATGCAACAGAAAATGCAGGTGGGGGTGTCTTTCTGACCTTAAGCACTTGTGCAGAAAAATGGCTCTTAGTGGTGGCAGGACGATTCTCCAGCAACTTCAGAGCAGAGGCAGAGGCCTTGAAAATTGCAGCAGAAGTTATATTGACAGAAGAAAGCGCAGAGAGACAAGTTGCTTTCTTTACTGATGCACAGTCAGTAATTGCAACGTTGAAAAGCCAAAATAATACAGACCTGGATGATCTCAGAATAGTGTTCCACAAACTTTGCCAACGATTCAAAAAGTGTTGTGATCCAATGGATCCCATCTCATTGTAACATCACCGGCAATGAAGAGGCTGACTGAATGGCAAAAGAAGGTTCACATCTACCTCAGCCTGATGCAAGCATAACTTTTGAGCAGGTAAAGAGTTTTATCAGAATCAGATACAGAAAAAAAATGGAATGTTGAACATCCAGGGCACACACAGAATGATGCTTACTACCAGCTCCACAGAAGAGAACAAGTGGTAATCTTCAGACTCCGCACTGGCCACAACAGATTGAGATACCATCTATTCAACAAGCTAAAGATAGGAACTACCGATCAGTGTAACTGTGACCGCTTGGTCTTTCACGCTAGCTTTGTCCCTCCTACTTTCACGCTAAGCATTTATACGTGCTAGAAGATGCTACATGTAAGAATGACAGACCTTAAAAGCAAATAAGACGTTTTTACACAAAACGCAGTATTCATTCAAAGTTCAGTTGGAAGTTACTGCTCTGACAGGGCAAACGTAGGTCAGTCCCAGATAATAATGAATGAGTTTTATAAGCGGGAAAGTGGGAAATGAATGATTGTGTGATCTGGTTTTTTTTAATCCTATTGTTAAGTTGGAAAAGATCACACATGTGAAAATAAAGTCGAAATAACAGAATGTCGTGTGCTAAAAGGTCGAAAAGCTGAGGAGAGGAGTGCAAATGTTAATTATTGTGTCGTGTGAAAAAAAGACGGGTCGTGTGAAAAAAGGCGGGAAAAAAAAGAAATAGTATAAATAGAAGAGTTGTGGGCGAAAGGCAGAGATTTTAGGATTTATAATTCCAAGGATACCATGATTTTAGACTAGAGGATTTTTTCAGATAGCGTTAGGTGAACTTCATCTTTGAGGATACCAAGACAAGTTTTTGAGTAGACAAATCAGTATATATTTCTTGTGGATATACATATATTATTCTATTTGGATGTACCTATATTATTCAGTTGGATTACATTTTTTTTCATATCGGATAACCAATCATCATTGTGAAATTTACAGTGTTTGTCTAATGACATCAATAAACTCTAATTGAATTTTTCTACATTGCTGTTTGTGGAACTTTACAGTAATTTCTTTTGGATATACGTTGTTGTGCTGAAACTGTTTTACTTATCACCAAACTCAAAGGGAAGAACATTCCTGGGTTGAAATAAATTAACAAAAGGTCAAGTATCACCATCTCTGGCGGAAGGCCAGTTATCACTTGAACCACACAACATATGAAGGATTAACTCTGACTAAATAAAATCAATATAACTACTAGTGCCGTATAAACATACACGGCCACATAACTGTGGCACTGATAAAATGACTGCTGAACATCTGCTTCAAAGTTGCCCCTTATATGTGGTACAGAGAAAGTGCATATGGCCGACGCCAGCTTATTTCGTTGAAAAGCTTTACGGGGATTCAAATAGCCTCAAACTGACTACTGCTATCTATGAGAACATTCAAGTGGATGTCTGAGAGTGTACGAAGATGAAGAAGAAGACTTCAGAGACAAATCTTTTTTCCTCAGTTCTACCACCTGTGAAAAACAAAATCTATTTCTATACCTTCTCGCGTATCTGTCGACATCCACTCTATGACGGGCCAAATAAAACAATTAACTTTATATATTGTCGCATGTTACGCATTGCCTAGTTAAATGTTTGAAGACCGAAAAGTGGGACACCAGTGTGCTGACCTGAACAAAGGAATGCAGGGGTATTTTCCTGTGTGTATCTAGGGCAGCCAATCAGAGAAGGGGTTTCCCACGGTCAGATAGAATGACTTCGGCGAGTGTATAAGGAAGAATAAATCGTCCGAAATCATGGTTAGAATTAGACATCGGGAAGGAGAACGGAATGACAGACAAGGATGAGAATCGTCTCCTTTTGACGGGAATATCTTCATTTATGTATAGGTACAAGGAAATCAGAAGGGAGTAAGTAGTTGTGAAGAATTTCGCAAGAATAGTGTCCGTGCATTGAGAAATGCTGTGTTTTTCCTATTTATAATTCAATATAAAATCGTTAACACGACAGATATGGGAAAACAACATATGGATATAAAGGTCAACTCATGGAGAACGGAAATATATAACTCCAAAGGCTTGAACTGGGTTAGGTGAAATGCACGAGACCAAGGTTTGAAACACCTCTAGCACAAACCCCCCGAAGTTACAACTTTTTTGGGAAGTTTGCTGGAGTTGCGAGCCTTGTTTCCTGTACGTCCGGTAGCTGCATATATAAGGGCGGACGTAAATGATTTCAAATTCACCATACTGATTCCATACACCATTGACATCGGTCACCATTACACGAGACACCTCTTCGCCTTGAGCACGCAGCGTTCGCACACAACCGGGAGAAATACAAACCAGATAAGTTGAATTTAATTTATTTGCTGTTTCTATTTTGTATACAATTTAAGCGGTTAGTATAATTGTTGATTGCTTGATACTGGCTAGGAGTGATAATATAAAATAGGAATAGCCATAAATTAAAAAGAAACAAATAAATTTTAATAGGCCCAGGCGCCACGTGCTTTCCATTGCGTGGTACGGTAGACATTTTTACTTTACTTAACTCATCAGAAAATAGCAAAAAGTTGAATCATCCTAAACTGTAATCATAGATCCTAGTAGTGTTAATCAATTATTAATAATAAATATTAGTGGTTAAGGGAATTTTAGATTTACCAGATCGAAAGATTTGAACCAAAATAGACCAAACTTCTAAGAATAAGAACAAGATAGCACAATAAAATAATTAAATTAATAACAAAATAAAAGAAAGGGAGCTAAAAGAAATAGGAAAGAACAATAAGTAAAGAAATTCAAATAGGAAATTAGGACATAGCTCATAACCAAACATGGCACCTGTAGTCCTAACTAGATCACAGTCAGGTGAAGGCAAAACGTGGGCAGAAGCAGTTAAAAACAAAGATAGGGACACCAGGCACGATAAACTAGAAGAGAATAGTCAGGCCCCCATAGAAGAAATTTCTAACCAAAAAAATAGCAATGAAAGTACCAAAGAAGACTCAAGACATAAAGCATCCCAGGCAGTTTCCCAAAATAAAGATGTAGAAAACATATGTCGGTTAAAGATAACACAAGTAGCTGGTGAGGTTGTCAAGATCAAAGCACTAGATGAAGACAAAATTATAAAAATCCTTGATCCTGTGTTAGGCAAAAAGGCGATAGCCAAAATTTCAAAAACCCATTTTGGCATAATAATTACCCCAAATCAGAGCGACAGAATAAAAGAGATGTTAGAGGAACTCAAAGTAGAAGCAAAAACAGTGACTCTGGCACAAGAAATAAAAGTAAAGATAGAGCTGGCAAAAGAGACCAATAGGTGTGTGTTAAAAGGGATAAACATTAACCTTTCAAGCGAGGAAGTTATGAACAGCATCGCAAAACAGAACCCAGACATAAAGTTGGTACATGTGGACAGAATAATGGTGAAAGGGAGCATTGTAACCCCAGTGGTTATAATAACGGCAGAAGGGAGGGAAACCCCTAAAACACTACTATTTGGGAAAACCAAGAAGCACACCGAAGCTTACATTCCCCCTGTGCTACAGTGCTCCAACTGTCTGAAATTCGGCCATGGAAGGAACAATTGTAAGGGGGAGAACAGTTTGTCGGTACTGCTCCAGTAACCACCCCTCTACACAGTGTGAAAAGGCAAAGGCAGATACCGACTACAAAAAGGCGAATGGGAACAGAAAGTGTTCCAATTGCAAAGGGAACCACAGTGCCAGGTATCAGGGCTGTCCAGTGTACCAGCAAACCAAACAAGCACTAAAAGAATCCATCATAACAAGAACACCATTTAAAACAGTAATTAAAGAAATAAAAGAAAACGCAAAAAACACAAACAGTAAAGTTGTAGAAGAAATAAAATCTCTTAAAGAAGAAATTAAAACTATTAAAACGCAGCAGTCAAAAGAACAGAAAATAACTAACAAAACAAAAGAAAGCAGCAAGCCAGACAGGTCAGCTACAACTCTGGAAAATGTGAATTCACTGAAAAGTGCAGAGGCATTGCTACAAGAAGTGAAAGCCATACAGTTCCAAATTACCCAGGATGTGGCTAAACTGACTGCACTGAAAGAAGAAAATGAAATAATGCTAGTCAAACTTTCCGAACTAAAAGAAGAAAGTGAAATAATACTAAAAAGAATGGAAAGTGAAAGGCAGGAGATCAACATAGGGAGAGAAGGGAATGTAGCATTAGATGAAAATAGGAAAGTGGTCAACCTAGAAGAAACTAGCTCTATCAAAGAACACGTTGATGCACTTTTACCATACATAACAGAAAAAGTTACGGATACAATGATAAGTT
Source organism: Oreohelix idahoensis (assembly GCA_024509875.1). Lineage (NCBI taxonomy): Eukaryota > Metazoa > Mollusca > Gastropoda > Stylommatophora > Oreohelicidae > Oreohelix > Oreohelix idahoensis. The sequence continues at coordinate 22,268 of JAMPIV010017279.1, forward strand.
TTAATAAGGCTTTTCTAGAGAACTTGATTGATGATGGGTCCACGAGTGCAGGGAATACAGATTAAGAGCAAATTGATAGTTAACCAAAATAAAAGGGATAATAGATGATGTTAAAATTCAATTTAGAAAGATTTAAAATTATACAGTGGAATTGTAGGGGTATCAAAAAGAATTTTGCACCCCTACTATCAGAGACAGGATTAACTACTGATATATATGCTCTTCAAGAGACCCATTTAAACCCAAATAGTAGATATAGTTGTAAGGGCTTTAAGATACTTAGACACGATAGGAAAGAAGGTAGAGGAGGTGGTGTCGCAGTCTTAGTTAGCGAAAAATTTAAAATCATAGACTGGGAAGTTTTTAATACAACCAATATAGAAGGTATCCAGGTTACTATAGCAGCTGAACCAAACAATCTAACAATTCTAAATGTATATGCTAAAGATGGCATAATTAAAGATGAAGAAATACTAGCCATAAGCACCAGACTAGGCCCCAAAACAATCATAGTAGGCGATTTTAATTCCCATCATTGTGCTTGGGGTGGACAACATACAGATAATGCAGGAAAATGCCTACTTGACTTCATAGAAAACAATGAACTACTAATACTAAATGATGGATCTGCAACAAGAATTAATCCACAAGCTAATAGGGCAGACTCAGCAATAGACATAAGTATAGCAACTAACAACCTAGCGAATGTAAATTGGGAAGTGTTACAAGACACAAACTCAGATCATCTGCCCATTGTAATAACCATGCATGAAAATGTCATTCCAAACCCAGAACCAGAGAAACCTACCTTCAACTATAAAAAAGCAAACTGGGAAGCTTTCCAATCAGAGCTGGAGGTGATGGAATATAAAGACATGGAATCAGATGATACTGACTTGTGGGCAGAAACACTGACCAATGAAATTCTGAAAATAGCAATAAAGTATATACCAAATAAAAATATGCCACAACACCTTAAACAAAAAAATAACATTAATAAGAAAAGAGAAACTCAATGGAATAAAGAACCAGTTGCCTGGTGGAATAAAAGCTGTGCAGAAATTCATGAGAGAAGAAAAAGGGCCTTACAAAAATATAGAAATAACAGAACAGAAGAAAATTATGATAAGTATAAACTTATTAGGAATGAATCTAACAGAATAATATTCAAAGCCAAAGAAACTAACTGGAAGGAGTTTTGTCAGTCACTTAAACCTAGCACTCAAATTAGAGAAGTATGGAGAAAGCTTAAGGCAATCAAAGGGAACAATAAGAAAACAATAATGCCAACAATCAAACTACCAAAGAGAGCAGAAACAGATAAAGAAAAAGCTAATGCCCTTGCCGAGTATTTCTATAAAGTCAGTGCAAAAAGTAGCCTTGGACAGGAAGAAAATGAGAGAAGAGAAAGACTTAGGATACAGTTTTTAAAAGAAATACCAGACCAGATAGATGAAACAAACTATTTAGATGCTGATATAACAGAGGAAGAAGTAACTAATGCAATAAAAGATAAATCTAATACTGCCTCAGGGCAAGATATACTTAGTTATGAAATCCTTAAGAAAGTACCCAAAAGAACTATAAACATAATAACTTCACTTTATAACAAAATCTGGAACTTAGGAAAGATACCAAAAGCATGGAAAGTAGCTATGATAGTACCCATTCTAAAACCCAATAAGGAAGCCCATGAAGTAAGTTCATATAGGCCTATCTCCTTAACATCACAACTAGGTAAAATACTGGAAACTGTTGTGAATAAAAGAGTTAAATTCTACCTGGAAAAAAACCAGTTATATAGCCCAAACCAGTCAGGGTTTAGAGCAGACAGAAGTACAGTAGACCAGCTTGTAAGATTAGAACATGATGTAAAGCTAGGGTTCAAGAGGAAAGAGAAAACAGTAGCAGTCTTTCTAGATGTAGCTAGAGCATATGATGAATGCTGGCGCGATGGAGCTCTTACAAAATGAAAAAGATTGGCATTACTGGTAAAACCTATAGGTATCTAGAAAACTTTTTACAGGACAGGTATTTTGCTGTACAGGTGAATAATGATAGGTCAGAAATATATGAACAACAGAATGGGATTCCTCAAGGATCAGTGATCTCTCCTTCAATTTTCACTATAGCTGTAAATGATTTAGCAGATGAATTTAATGACATAAAGAATGCAGTATCACAATTTGCAGATGACTGTGCCATTTGGCGATCTGGAAAAAACTTGGACCATGTTTACAAAAAACTTCAAAATCAAATAGACAAAGTTTCAGAGTGGATGAAAAGTTGGGGCTTCCAAATTAATGTAAACAAAACAGTAGGTATGATTTTCAGCAAAGGAAATTTAAAAAAAAATAACAAAATCAATATAACCATTAAAGGACAGAAAATATGTACCTCCTCAACAACTAGATTTCTGGGCGTAACTTTAGATAAACAACTAAATTATAATAAACATATAGACAATTTGGTAGAAAGCTGTAGGGGACCCCTAAATATACTAAGGATTGTAAAAGGTAATGGATGGGGGGCCAGCAATAAAATAATGCTTATGTTCTACAAGTCCTTCATCAGGGGGAAACTGGATTATGCCAGCATAGTCTATGACTCAGCTGCAGCTTCTAACAAAGCAAAACTGGACAGGATTCAAAATGCAGCCATGAGAACTATTACAGGTGCATTTATATCGACACCAGTAGAAGCTCTAGAAGTAGCTCTCGGCATACCTCCCCTTGGTCTAAGACGGAAAGAACTGAGATTAAATTATTGGAGTAAAGTAGCACAAGAAGTGACCCACCCAGCACATAAAGCATTTGTCAAAAACCAACCAAGTGTATGGGACGTCCCCTTAAATAAAGATAGATATCCAACAGGATGGAGAACTATAGAAGACCTAATGCAGTTCAAAGAACTATCAAACACAATTGAAAATAGTAATAAATACAGAAGCAAAATACCACCCTGGGAACTAAAATCACCAATCATAGACTACTCACTTACTGAAAAGATCAAACAAAACATAGAAGATAAGGAAGCCAAAATGATAAGTAGAAAGTTCATAGAGCAACTAACTAAACAAAGTCTGGCCGTCTACACTGATGGATCCAAGGGTGATAGTGGGCAACTAGGTGCCGGAGTTGTAATACCACAATGGGGAATAAAAAAGAGCTACAGTATAACGGAAGGGGCATCGATTTTTACTGCAGAGATGGTAGCAATTCTTAAAAGTCTAGAAATAATCGAAGATAACCCACCAGAAGCTGTTACGATATTTACAGACTCACTATCATCACTACAAGCACTAGAACACCCAGGTAAATGTAGCCGGCCAGACATAAAGGAAGAAATTCTAGCAATTAATACATCACTAGAGAACAGAGGATGTAGTGTGAGGCTAGTGTGGGTTCCAGCACACATAGGTATAGCTGGCAACGAGTTGGCAGACCAGAATGCCAAGAAGGGAAGAACAAGTAAAAACAATATAAAAGCAGGACTGGGAAGGTCAGAGATCAAGAGCCAAGTGAAGGAAACTATAAACGAGGAATGGAAGACAACATGGAAGGAAAGTAGAAAAGGCAGACACGCGTTCAAACTGCTGAAAGAACCAACGAGGACATGCCAGGTCAGAGAAGAATTAAAGATACCATCGAACAAAAAACTGTGGCGTCTCCGACTCGGTGCAGCATACTTCATGGTAGAAGAACCACACTGCCAAGAATGTCAGGAAGAGAATGACATAGACCACTACCTGATCCACTGTAAAAAGTATGAACAACAAAGGCTTGAATTAAAAACTTACTATAGAAATCACAATATAGACTTAACAGGTGATAAGGTTTTAAGTATAGATGCCCCAAGAGATGCCCAATCAATACTTAAAAGATATATACATAAAACAAAGGAAAAAATATAAGGTTAGAACTTCAGGAAAATCATCCAACTAAATAGAAATTAAGCAGCAAGAACTAACAAAGCATTAACAAAAAAAAAAAAATAACTACTCATAGGACAAGGAAAGACAAGGTATTAAAAAAAAAAAAAAAAAAGGGACAACAACTCAAAAAGAACAAATACTAATACAAATTAAAACCAAGTGTAAAGGACAATAGTTATCTAGAAACAATACAAAAGAGAAAATAAAATTGACAAATACTAATATAAATAAAAATCAGCAACTGCAAAAGACAACAGTTATTTAAATTGAATACAAAATTAGTAAAGAAAATGACACTAAATACCCCAATTATAACCAACTTTCAGGTTGAACAGGGTAGACCAAGATGGAAAGAGAAGAGGCAACAATGATCAGAGGTTGAGTGCCCGATCTCCACCCATCATTTCATCAAAACAACAACAACAACATTTCAAATTCACTTGTACAGCGAGGCAAGACAGAAGGACAACGGCTGGAGAGAGAGAAACGTGTCACGGCCAATATCTTGTTATTTGCAGCCAGGCAGTTCTGTTACTCCACTAAAGCCAGTCTTTACTGATCTTAATTAGATCCTGCGAGGGTATGTAAAGTTACTATGTAAAATAATACAGTAATTACAACTTTATTTCAGGATTTGTTTAATCTATATGTTATGAAAGTATCATGTATATTAATTTATTACTTGATATGATTGTTGAAGATTGGAACCCGAAATATAACCACCATGACTGAGCTAGCACAGGACTAATAACAATTCTTTTCAGGACTAGCACAATCATTATCAGGGCTTATTCATTCTGTCATCAAGTTACTGCACTTTACAGAGCTAACGTGTCAGGCAGGGGGATACTATAACCTCATACCATATATGTGTGTACATATTATTTTGTATTATTTGATTTTATAAAATGTTCCACAGTAGACACCTGTCTTGTCACTGATCCATAATCATGCATTTTCACGCATACATCTGAAAACAAATTCATCTCACCTACAATAGGAATGTGGTAATTGTTATCCACAAATAGCCACATATCCTACAATTATCTGCAGGTTCATACTTGTCAACCAAAAGTCAGAGGTCAATGATCAAGAATTGCTCGATGATCAATGCGAATCGCCCCGGCAGTGTCTGGATTGGTAGAAGCAAGACCTACTGAAGCTGTACATCTCATATGAACACTGATTAACCTAACAGATGAGTGATATTTGTGACAATCGTGCAACCAAGAAGTGATAATTGTCAAGCAGAGTTTTGTGATGACAATTTGCGTGATAAACTAGTGAAAGTTATAAAGTGAATAAGACAGTGAAGAAGTCTATTACCCAACTAATTGGAAGAGTCTAAAGAAATGACATTTTAGTTTAACTTGCAAAAACTGTAATTGAATTCGCCAATTTGGTTTTGTATACATATAACTTTTGTATCACCAGTCACACACAATCACCACAATTAGATAGATGTAAATAAAGAGGATATAAATTGTATTCACCAGCTTTATTCATTCAATATAGTTGATACTGAGTTTGGTTGAATTTTTATTATATCACAGGTGGTCACATAGCGGAGGTGGCGCAGTAAGGTCTGACTGTTCTCTGAATATTTTCAGTCCAGATACTTTCACAGCCGTGACTATCGAGTGATACCAGTGTACTTCTCTGTCACTGGGACCTCACACATTCTGGAGAGAATACTATTTCTACTCTAGCACTATCATCTCACACATATAAAACCTTCCGCTACAGTGGGGGCTCGTCCGCGGGATATTCTCGTATATCCTGAGCCATCCTCTATCTAATACATCTATCTTTAGTCTATCTTGGGCCACCAATAGAGTAAAAAAAAAAAAAAAAAAAAAAATTTTTTTTTGGGAAAAATTCTAGAACAAGATTTTTTTTTTACAGTACCAGTAATAGTAACTGAGTCAACGCACTAAACATTGTAATTGACGAATATCACAAGGTTGCACGTTAATTGTGTTGTCCATTTGATAATTATATTTAAGTAAGTTTAGGTAAGTTTTCATACCCTACTTAACTTAATATATAATGGCTGACTTAGTGAAGTTCAGAACTGCGATCATGCAAATGGGAAAAGAGCTGGACTTGACAGGTGATGCTCTCGTCCAGTATGTCACAACTGAAGTGGACAAACATATGGATAGAGAGGAAAGGAAGCTGCAAGCAGCGGAATTACTGCGTCTCGAAACGAGCTGCCTAGAATGAGCTCCAACCAAAAGACTAGAAGCTGAGAGAGAAGCCAAAAGAATGGAAGCTGAAGTCAAACCCTATTAAAAAGAGGCTGCTGTTGGAAGTTGAGGCTCAAGCCAAAAAATTGGAGGCTGAAGAAAGAAGATTGAGGATTAACAGAAATTGAGCTGAAGAAAGGAAGCTACAAGCTGATAGAGACCATGAACTGAGATTAAAAGAGCTTGAAATACAGGCAGCGGCTACTACTAATGGTAGTAGGTCATCTCATTCGGATACCAGCGCCAGCCAAAGCACCTCCAATGGAGCTATGAACTTCCACTTGGACCCATTTGTGGAGAAAGAAGAGGGAATAGAGGATTACCTTGACAGATATGAACGATTGGCCACTACTTATGGCCTAGAAAAAGAAAAGTGGAATTTGAAGTTGTCACAGGGATTGAGAGGAGTATCTTATAATGTCTACTTGAAGATGCAAAAAGAAGATCAGGAAAACTATGAAGCCTTGAAACAAGCATTGTTGTTGCGTTACGAACAAAACGCAGAAGCTTATAGAAGGCGATTTAGAACTGCTATGCTCCAGACAGGAGAAACATATCAGCAGTTCTCAGCAAGGTTGGAAAGTTACTTGCTGAGGTGGTGTCAGTTAGGAAACTTCAATCAGGATTTTGAAGGGATCAAGGAGATGATGTTGATAGAACAACTCCTGGAGTCCATGTCTCCTGAGACGAAGACATTCCTAGTAGAACATAAAAGAGAGAGATTAGATGAAATAATCATCTATGCAGAAAGTCACAAACTGGCTCACCCCCTGACTCAAGGAAACAAGAGGAAGCAGGGAGATAGTTTCAAGTCACCACAAAACCAAAACGAGTTTGAACAAAAGGACAATACAACCAAGAACAACCAAAGATATGACTACAAAGACAAGAACCCTCCAGGATATAACAATAAACCCTCACGAAGGGAAGAAAAATGGTGTAAGTTCTGCAAAATGAACAACCACAACACTGATAAATGTGGGAGGAAAAAACCTCTTCATCATGCTGCATGCTTACAGGTGAGGACTTCTGATAGGAAGGAACTGACGGTGATTCAGAATAGCCTCCATCACCCACCTACACAGGAGATAGTGACTGTGAATGGCAAACAAGTCACAGGAATGTATGACACAGGTTTGTCCTATGACGCAGTCGTGTGTGCATCTCTGGTGCGCCCTGAACAAATCACCACAGAAACAGTAGATATTCAAGGGCCACTAAAAGGAGCATTACCCCTCACTTTACCCATAGCAAAGATTCATGTCAGTTGTCGCTATGTGGAAGGGGAGATAAATGCAGCAGTGTTAGATGATCCCTTTTACCCCCTGATGTTGGGGCGTAGATATGTTTTCTTGGGAAACCCGGTAAAACCTATGGTTATGGCAGAAATCCAGACCAGGTCTGACTCCAGGAACATAGAGAGGGACACCAAATTAAAATTTCATTCTACTGAAATGAAACGGGCTCAAGTAGCTGACAGCACATTGAAGCCTTGTTTTGGCAAACTGTCAAAACCACATAACACTCCAAGGAAAGGAAATTTCTATATGGAACATGGACTCTTGCACAGGAAAGCTGGCAGAGGGACGAAAAGTCATGGTCAAATTGTTGTACCATCCACCTATAGAAATAAGGTTATAGGCTGGGGGCACATAACTTTGAGTGAACACCTGGGTAATGGTGCCACAAAACAAAGAATAGCCACCCAGTACTACTGGCCAGGTATTACGGAAGACATCAATTGGTATGTAAATTCCTGTCCAGAGTGCACTCATGTAGATTCAGAAAGTCGGCGGAAGAGTCTTCAAAAGTCTACAAGCAAACCAGCCATCATGGGTACTCCCGAGATTTGCACTGGAGGGGAAAAGAAACATCCCACACAGGTTGAATTTCAGTCTGAAACCCATGCACTGGAAGAAAAGAACAAATCACGTAGCCAAAATCAAACACCTACGAATTTGCGAGGGAAAACCGCAACCAACTATCAACGAAAAGAGGGCGGTAAACTTCAAGGGAAACCTACCGACCCCATTTCACCAGCGGTAAGGGCCTGGATGAAAAGCCGAACTGGGAAAAGAGAGATAGCGAAGGATAAATCTATATCCATGAAAACAAAATGTAGGAGCAGATTTTCTTAGTCGACACCCAACTGAGATAGAACGAGAGTAAGAAGAACATTAACTACGGCAAAGCTTACAGTTGTTAGCTGTAGAAATCTACAGCTTAAAAGAGAGGGAGGCTCTGTCGCATGTTACGCATTGCCTAGTTAAATGTTTGAAGACCGAAAAGTGGGACACCAGTGTGCTGACCTGAACAAAGGAATGCAGGGGTATTTTCCTGTGTGTATCTAGGGCAGCCAATCAGAGAAGGGGTTTCCCACGGTCAGATAGAATGACTTCGGCGAGTGTATAAGGAAGAATAAATCGTCCGAAATCATGGTTAGAATTAGACATCGGGAAGGAGAACGGAATGACAGACAAGGATGAGAATGGTCTCCTTTTGACGGGAATATCTTCATTTATGTATAGGTACAAGGAAATCAGAAGGGAGTAAGTAGTTGTGAAGAATTTCGCAAGAATAGTGTCCGTGCATTGAGAAATCCTGTGTTTTTCCTATTTATAATTCAATATAAAATCGTTAACACGACAGATATGGGAAAACAACATATGGATATAAAGGTCAACTCATGGAGAACGGAAATATATAACTCCAAAGGCTTGAACTGGGTTAGGTGAAATGCACGAGACCAAGGTTTGAAACACCTCTAGCACAAACCCCCCGAAGTTACAACTTTTTTGGGAAGTTTGCTGGAGTTGCGAGCCTTGTTTCCTGTACGTCCGGTAGCTGCATATATAAGGGCGGACGTAAATGATTTCAAATTCACTTGTACAGCGAGGCAAGACAGAAGGACAAACAACGGCTGGAGAGAGAGAAACGTGTCACGGCCAATATCTTGTTATTTGCAGCCAGGCAGTTCTGTTACTCCACTAAAGCCAGTCTTTACTGATCTTAATTAGATCCTGCGAGGGTATGTAAAGTTACTATGTAAAATAATACAGTAATTACAACTTTATTTCAGGATTTGTTTAATCTATATGTTATGAAAGTATCATGTATATTAATTTATTACTTGATATGATTGTTGAAGATTGGAACCCGAAATATAACCACCATGACTGAGTATCAGGGCTAGCCGACTAATATCAGGGCTAGCACAATCATTATCAGGGCTTATTCATTCTGTCATCAAGTTACTGCACTTTACAGAGCTAACGTGTCAGGCAGGGGGATACTATAACCTCATACCATATATGTGTGTACATATTATTTTGTATTATTTGATTTTATAAAATGTTCCACAGTAGACACCTGTCTTGTCACTGATCCATAATCATGCATTTTCACGCATACATCTGAAAACAAATTCATCTCACCTACAATAGGAATGTGGTAATTGTTATCCACAAATAGCCACATATCCTACAATTATCTGCAGGTTCATACTTGTCAACCAAAAGTCAGAGGTCAATGATCAAGAATTGCTCGATGATCAATGCGAATCGCCCCGGCAGTGTCTGGATTGGTAGAAGCAAGACCTACTGAAGCTGTACATCTCATATGAACACTGATTAACCTAACAGATGAGTGATATTTGTGACAATCGTGCAACCAAGAAGTGATAATTGTCAAGCAGAGTTTTGTGATGACAATTTGCGTGATAAACTAGTGAAAGTTATAAAGTGAATAAGACAGTGAAGAAGTCTATTACCCAACTAATTGGAAGAGTCTAAAGAAATGACATTTTAGTTTAACTTGCAAAAACTGTAATTGAATTCGCCAATTTGGTTTTGTATAAATATAACTTTTGTATCACCAGTCACACACAATCACCACAATTAGATAGATGTAAATAAAGAGGATATAAATTGTATTCACCAGCTTTATTCATTCAATATAGTTGATACTGAGTTTGGTTGAATTTTTATTATATCACAGGTGGTCACATAGCGGAGGTGGCGCAGTAAGGTCTGACTGTTCTCTGAATATTTTCAGTCCAGATACTTTCACAGCCGTGACTATCGAGTGATACCAGTGTACTTCTCTGTCACTGGGACCTCACACATTCTGGAGAGAATACTATTTCTACTCTAGCACTATCATTCATTGCTTTCTGAACGGTACGGCGCTTATACCATTGTAAAAATCCACACAAAGCGATCTGCTACCAAACCGCCTGCAGCAGGTTTCGAACCTGGTATATCTGGATTATGAAACTGCGTTCATATCCATTAGGCCACAGACGCCGACACACACACACACACACACACACACACACAATATATATATATATATATATATATATATATATATATATATATATATATATATATATATATATAATAATAATAATAATAATAAATTCTTTGAGCACCAAACACGGCGCTTAAGGCAGAAACCAGTGCTCTCCAGGTTGTTCGTTGTGACGCCACTCCTCTTAGCTCTTGCACATTATTTAGGCCCAACGTTCTTCCTTCTCTTATTATTGTTCTTCTGAGTGTTTCTTTTGGTCTTCCTTTTTTCCTCTTACCCTCAGGAACCCAAGTGAGCGCCTGTAGTGGTATTCTGTTGTTTTGCATTCGTAGGACATGACCGATGTATGACCATCGTCTTTTCCTGTGGGGTCAGTGTGATTCGCTTGATAGCTAGGCGGAGTTGTCGTACGGAAGGTACGGGGTTCGAACCCTGGGTAAGCCACTCACGTCTGTTGTTTTTCTGTTGTCCAAGTGTTCTACTTCTTTATTTCTTACGAGTGCCTGAAAACATACCTTTATGTTTGTCTAATATTAATTTCCTTATATAGTCAGAGACATATTTCTGCCTAGAGTCTTCTCTTATTTGTCGATTAGTCTTGAATTCTTTCCAACTGATGTTCATGAGTTTTCTAAGACATTTGTTCTCGAATGTATTCAGCTTGTTCTCTAATGATTTTGTTATTTTCCAACTCTCACAGCCGTATGTTAACACTGAGATAACATTTGAATTAAACAGACGAAGCTTGGTATGTATATTCAATGATCGTAATTTCCAAATGTTAGATAATCTATTGAAGGCGCTAGCTGCCAAAGCAATTCTAGTATGGATTTCTCTTGTTGTGTCACCATCCTGAGTCATTTTACTGCCTAAATAATTGAAACTTTCAACTTTCTGTAGTTTTTCCCCGTTCAAGCTGATATCAAAGGTCACGTTAGAAAAGTTCATAGCTTTAGTTTTAGAGGCATTTATTTGGAGACCTATTTTAACCGAGAGATGACACAAATTATTTACTGCTTCTTGGGGTTGTCTGGGTGTTGAACTTAAGAATGCTAAATCATCTGCGAAATCCAGGTCCCCCAGGAATTTTCCATTTGTCCATTTTATACCTAATTGTTCATTGTGGGTATAGTTTCTCATAACCCAATCAATATATATACACGCGTGTTTAGGGAAACTCACAACGAAAAACAAAGCTGCGGTTTACAACGCCTGTGTTACCAGCACACTGCTATATGGCAGTGAAACATGGACAACTTATGCAAGCAAGAAGTTAGTTGCTTATCCTTTACAGTACGTGGCAATCAACCCCAGCTTTTATTGGCTGATTGTGATTTTTCTAGGCAATTTTTTCATTCAGTAGTTTGCCATTGCTTTCTGAACGATACGGCGCTTATACCATTGTTAAAAATCCTCACAAAGTGATCTGCTACCAAACCGCCTGCAGCAGGTTTCGAACCTGATATATCTGGGTTATGAAACTGCGTTCATATCCATTAGGCCACAGACGCCGACGCAAGCAAGAAAGAAGGCTCAATACCTTCCATGGACGGTGTTTACACCTCATCCTCGGTATGTCGTGAAAGGACAAAGTGACAAATATCGAGGTGTTGTCACGAGCTGGCCTTCAAATCATGTGTACACTGCTTAGAGCAGACTTCGCTAAAAAATAAAAAATAATATGGTATGAAATCAGTTTTACAAGTAAACGGTACACATGAAACAAGGGGCGTTTCGGGTTTTACCCTTCGTCAGCCACAGTTATGAACAGGTGACAAGGACAAGAACTACATATAGGTGCTACAAAAATCAACGATGATGAGGAAATCGCCAAATGAGTGATACAAACAGATGAAATGACGGTGATGAGCGAAACGATAACAGTAATAACGCAAGAAAATCGTAAAACTAGAAAGACATGTCGAAACAGGAAAGTAAATAATCGACGAAGCGAAGACAGAAATGAACAACACTATTAAAACAAGTAAAAAAATCACTTAGCTGGATCCCAGAAAGAAACATTCAAGATGGCTGAAAAAATGAAGCGTCATGCGGAAGTGACGTATGAGCTAGTGACGGCTGAGAAAAGATAATTGAGGAAACGAAAAGAAACCAAAGCAAAAACAAGGAAAGAAAGGAAAATGACGACAGAAGAAATAAAGTATTAAACAGAGACAGAAGCCACCAGAATTATGCAAAATGATGCTGGATATTCAAGCCAAAAATTTGAAAAATGAGACGATTTTCCAACGAGAAGCGAGTTCGGTCGTAGCCGGCACATGACAGGAGGGCAGTGACATGAATGTCAGAGTTACCTGAATGGTCAGGGCTATTGAAGGGAAGGGCCACCGGTAAATGTTTGTCATGATAGATGTCATTCAAGTGCTCACGAAACCTGTCTGCCAGACGTCTGCCAGTTTCACCAATATAGGTCATGTCACACCTCTTGCAGATGATAGCATAAATCAGGTTTCTGGATTCGCACGTGAAAGACTCCCCAATGGTAAATTTACCGTTAGGAAAGAAGATTGACTGCGTTTGGAGTACAAAAGGACATGTCTTACATATGCGGCGTTGGCACGGTTTAGTACCAAAGTAAGAAGGACTAGTTTGTCTCAAGCGACTATGCACAAGAATATCCCTAAAATTCTTATCCCTGCGATATTCCACCAAAGGGGTATCACGAAACAACTCTCTGGCATCAGGATCGGAGTGGAGAATAGGCAGATGACGAAACATAATTTTTCTCACCGCCAAACAGTGAGGGTGAAAAGTTAAGACACGTTTGAGTCTATCAGATGTAGTAGTAGGTTTAGCAGTAAGTGGAACCTGACGAGTAACATGACTAATGCGATTAAGGGCATCAGATAAAACTCTTTCAGGATAGTGACGTCGGCGAAAAAAAATCGAGCATTTCTTGAGCTCGTTCACGGAAATCATCTTCATCGTGACATATCCGACGTATAAGCGTAGAAGTTGAGAGTAGGGAATGGAATCTTTACAGCTGAGAGGGTGAGAAGAGGTGTAAAGAAGGAAACCATGAGCATCAGTAGGTTTATAAAAGACAGAGGTAGTAAGGCCAGTAGGAGTAATATTGACAGTAAGGTCAAGGAAGTTAACCGAAATGGTAGAAATCTGAGAAGTGAATTTGATGGCAGGATGGAAATTGCCAACATAGTCAATGAATCTACGGAGGTTAACTTCAGACATGTCTGTGACTCCAATACCGTCGTCGATATAACGACGGTAAAACTCAGGTAATGGTCCATAGTAACTTTGAAGCACCAAATGTTCAAAGTGACCCATGAAGAGGCAAGCATAACTCGGGCCCATTTTGGTATCCATAGCAACGCCACTAATTTGATTAAAAAACTGGCCATTGAATTCAAAAGAGTTGAGAGTGAGAACCAATTCCGCAAAGCGAAGAAGAGAACCTGTGCTAAAAGTAAGGTCAGTATGTCTGTCGCGAAAAAATTGTAGTGCTTTAAGGCCATCAGAGTGTGGAATGGAAGTATAAAGCGAACAAACATCCAGAAGGAAAAGACGGTAAGTATGGTTAGGTGTGAATTGGATGGAATCAAAAGTAGTGATAACATGGGTGGTGTCCTTCAAAAAAGAAGGTAGATTGGCCACTAAGGGTTGCAAAATATCATCCAGGAAATCAGAGATACGTTCAGTGGGACAAGAGCAGGTTGAGACAATTGGTCGACCCGGATTGTCAATTTTGTGAACCATAGGAAGGATGTAGAAGGAAGGTTTACCTAGACTACTATCAGGAATATGGAGAGACATGGCACTAGAAGGAAGGAGGTTATCTTGGATGAGATCACGAATAGTAGCATGAACAGTAAGATTATGGCTGACTGTGGCATCACCAGAGCTAGGTGAGTAAAAGGTGGAGTTCCCGAGCTGTGAGACTCCTTTTTGAATGTACAAGTCCTTTCTCCAAAGTACCACTGCACCACCTTTATCGGCAGGTTTGATGATAATGTCATCCCGCTTTTTAAGGGATGACAATGACCGCCACTCAGAAGTAGTCAGGTTAGATCGACGTAGACGGGGTAGAGAAAGTTGATTAATGTCATGCAAAGTGTTAGCAATGTATAAATCGAGAGCCGCAGAGGCACCTGGAGCAGGAGTCCAGTCTGATTTAGGTTTGTCAAAATGACGAAAGATATCCCCGTCTGGCTTAGAATCATTACCCTTCCTATGGTAATATTGAAGACGCATGCGACGGTGGAAGCGGTAGACATCTTGTAGCATAGAATATTTATCAAATGTCAAGCGAAGAGGAACAAACTTAAGACCTTTACTCATCATCATCTCAACCCATAACCCGTCATGGGTCGTAGGGGTGCCATGATGGAAGCATCAGCAGACAGGGTCCTCCACTGCTCTCTATTCTCAGCAATGCGTACAAGTGTGGAGAAACCGTGTCCTGCCCATTCTTTGATGTTATCAGCCCAGGATTTTCTTTGCCTTCCTCTTCTCCGTTTACCTTTACTAAGAACAGACAATTCATCAGGAGATAGTTGTAGATCAGGAGGAATGCAAATAACTTTAGTATTAGTGGGAACAGGGGACGCTGAAGATTCAGAAGGAACATGAGGGCGGAGGCGACGCAATTTTTCTTTTTTATGCGTGCTCAGCCGAGTGTAGAGCTCCTTATTGTTATCATGGATAATAGTACGAATAAGAAGCAAGGCTAGCGGGTACGAAGAAGTCAGTAGACGAAGTTGGTGAGTGAGATTGGATTTCAAACGTTCCAAGTCAGTGAGCAGGCGTTTATGCATAGCAATAACACACCTCATACGTTGAAAGGAAGTGCAAGCGGTGCAGTACAGAAGGATGAAAGTGTCCAGTCGAAGGATGGAAGTGGGAAAGAAACCCTTTAGGGATAACTCTAACCCGAAGACAGTTATTAAGAAAATTAGAGTGACATGTGAGGCGTGTTTTTTTTTTGTATGTGGTGAATGCTAAGGCAGAAGCAGTCCGAGCTATGTCAGAAGGCATGAGAGAAAAAGAATTGGTGATAAAGGCATGAAGAGAAGAAATCAAATGTTTCTGGTGGGGCATATTGAAGAAACGCACAAATGAGAAAGAAGAGACGTGGACAATATAAAATTATCACAAAACGAAAACAGGGTAGCAGCAATGAATGGGGTATAGTGTATAACAGAGAATAGTAGGCTGCAGTAAAACTGGTAAAAACAAATATATAAATAAAACATAATATGATATGAAATCAGTTTTACAAGTAAACGGTACACATGAAACAAGGGACGTTTCGGGTTTTACCCTTCGTCAGCCACAGTTACGAACAGGTGACAAGGACAAGAACTACATATAGGTGCTACAAAAATCAACGATGATGAGGAAATCTCCAAATGAGCGATACAAGCAGATGAAATGACGGTGATGAGCGAAACGATAACAGTAATAACGCAAGAAAATCGTAAAACCAGAAAGACATGTCGAAACAGGACTTCGCTAGCTTGGCCATGTACTCCGCATGAAAGATGGTCGCATCCCGAAAGATATCTTCTACGGACAACTGGCAGATGGCAAAAGAACAGTTGAGCAACCGCAGCTGAGGTTCAAAGAAGTGTGCAAGAGAGACATGAGGGCACTGGACATAAATCCAGCAACCTGGGAGGATGAAGCTGCCGATCGCAACTAATGACGATGCTATCTACGGCGTCACCTCAGACTGAGCGAAAATAAGCTCTCACGCAAAAGAGAGGGAACACGTCGAAAGGAACACCAGGAAAATAAGCAGCTGAGGGTTGTCACCTCAGAGACGCATTCCCATAGTCAGTTATGACTGATGGGGCTATTTTATATATATATATATATATATATATATATATATATATATATATATATATATATATATATAATATATATATATATATATATATATATATATATATATATACATATATATATATATATATATATATATATATATATATATATATATATATATATATATATATATATATATATAGCGAGAGAGAGAGAGAGAGAGAGAGAGAGAGAGAGAGAGAGAGAGAGAGAGAGAGAGAGAGAGAGAGAGAGAGAGAGAGAGAGAGAGAGAGAGAGAGAGAGAGAGAGCAGTATTTCTGCAACAACGAAACAAATAATTATTATTTCCTTTATATTTCGTTTTAATGTATTCTGTAACAGATGGATTGGACTGTCAGACAGATAGAAACATGTCCGAATGTATGGTTGAAAAGAAATGGATAAATGGATGTATTGGTGGATAGACCAATGAATGAGTAGACAGATAGCATTGATACATAAAAACATATGTCATGTTAACATTACAATTGAACGTAAGATCCACAATGCTCAATACATGACATCATAGCTCGCTCCGATCCTCGCCCTCTCTTGTAGCATTAGTTTTTTTGTCATTTTGCATTTTTTTTTCTTTTAATTCTTTTTCTTTTCTCTTTTTTCTGGAAATAGAAGATAAAAAATTTATTAGTCGGATAGCAGCTACTACTGTTTGTTTTGACATTTGCTTTAAAATGTATATCCAATTTTTACGAGTCAGGATATAACCAATATATACGAGTGAGGATATATCAAATAGATAAGAGTGAGGATATATCAAATAGATAAGAGTGAGGATACAACCAATAGATAAGAGTGAGGATATAACCAATAGATAAGAGTGAGGATATATCAAATAGATAAGAGTGAGGATATAACCAATAGATACAAGTGAGGATATATCAAATAGATAAGAGTGAGGATATAACCAACAGATAAGAGTGAGGATATAACCAACAGATAAGAGTGAGGATATAACCAATAGATAAGAGTGAGGATATATCCAATAGATAAGAGTGAGGATATATCAAATAGATAAGAGTGAGGATATAACCAATAGATAAGAGTGAGGATATAACCAATAGATAAGAGTGAGGATACAACCAATAGATAAGAGTGAGGATATAACCAATAGATAAGAGTGAGGATATAACCAACAGATAAGAGTGACGATATAACCAACAGATAAGAGTGAGGATATAACCAATAGATAAGAGTGAGGATATAACCAACAGATAAGAGTGAGGATATATCCAATAGATAAGAGTGAGGATATAACCAATAGATAAGAGTGAGGATATATCCAATAGATAAGAGTGAGGATATAACCAATAGATAAGAGTGATGATATAACCAATAGATAAGAGTGATGATATAACCAATAGATAAGAGTGAGGATATATCAATCATATAAGAGTGAAGATATAACCAATAGATAAGAGTGAGGATATAACCAATAGATACAAGTGAGGATATATCCAATAGATAAGAGTGAGGATATAACCAATAGATACAAGTGAGGATATATCCAATAGATAAGAGTGAGGATATAACCAATAGATACGAGTGAGGATATATCAAATAGATAAGAGTGAGGATATAACCAATAGATACGAGTGAGGATATATCAAATAGATACAAGTGAGGATATAACCAATAGATACGAGTGAGGATATAACCAATAGATACGAGTGAGGATATATCCAATAGATACGAGTGAGGATGTATCCAATAGATACGAGTGAGGATATATCCAATAGATAAGAGTGAGGATATATCCAATAGATAAGAGTGAGGATATAACCAATAGATAAGAGTGAGGATATAACCAATAGATAAGAGTGAGGATATAACCAATAGATAAGAGTGAGGATATAACCAATAGATAAGAGTGAGGATATAACCAATAGATAAGAGTGAGGATATAACCAATAGATAAGAGTGAGGATATATCCAATAGATAAGAGTGAGGATATATCCAATAGATAAGAGTGAGGATATAACCAATAGATAAGAGTGAGGATATAACCAATAGATACAAGTGAGGATATATCCAATAGATAAGAGTGAGGATATAACCAATAGATACGAGTGAGGATATATCAAATAGATACAAGTGAGGATATAACCAATAGATACGAGTGAGGATATATCCAATAGATAAGAGTGAGGATATAACCAATAGATAAGAGTGAGGATATAACCAATAGATAAGAGTGAGGATATATCCAATAGATACGAGTGAGGATATATCCAATAGATACGAGTGAGGATATATCCAATAGATACGAGTGAGGATATATCCAATAGATACGAGTGAGGATATATCCAATAGATACGAGTGAGGATATATCCAATAGATACGAGTGAGGATATATCCAATAGATAAGAGTGAGGATATATCCAATAGATACGAGTGAGGATATATCCAATAGATACAAGTGAGGATATAACCAATAGATAAGAGTGAGGATATAACCAATAGATAAGAGTGAGGATATATCCAATAGATACGAGTGAGGATATATCCAATAGATAAGAGTGAGGATATAACCAATAGATACGAGTGAGGATATATCCAATAGATACAAGTGAGGATATAACCAATAGATACAAGTGAGGATATAACCAATAGATAAGAGTGACGATACATCCAATAGATACAAGTGAGGATATATCCAATAGATAAGAGTGAGGATATAACCAATAGATAAGAGTGAGGATATATCCAATAAATACGAGTGAGGATATATCCAATAGATACAAGTGAGGATATAACCAATAGATACAAGTGAGGATATAACCAATAGATACGAGTGAGGATATATCCAATAGATACGAGTGAGGATACATCCAATAGATACAAGTGAGGATATAACCAATAGATACAAGTGAGGATATAACCAATAGATAACAGTGAGGATATAACCAATAGATAAGAGTGAGGATATATCCAATAGATACGAGTGAGGATATATCCAATAGATAAGAGTGAGGATATAACCAATAGATAAGAGTGAGGATATAACCAATAGATACGAGTGAGGATATAACCAATAGATACGAGTGAGGATATATCCAATAGATACAACTGAGGATATATCCAATAGATACGAGTCAGGATACATCCAGTAGACACGAGTGAGGATATATCCAATATATACGAGTGAGGATATAACCAATAGATACGAGTGAGGATATATCCAATTGATACGAGTGAGGATATATCCAATAGATACGAGTGAGGATATATCCAATAGATACGAGTGAGGATATACCCAATGGATACGAGTGAGAATACATCAATAGATACGAGTGAGGATACATCCAGTAGATACGAGTGAGGATATATCCAATAGATACAAATGAGGATACATCCAGTTGTAACTGTCTTTTTCGTTCTGTAGAGGTGATCACTGGCACAAGACAGCATACATGTTGTTAGGTGTGTAGTACTTGTAATGATGAGCTGAGTGCTTTGACATACAGGTACAACTTGGCATCCCCGCCAATTGCACATTAGCCGTAACACAGGCCCCAAAATGGCGTCATCTGTGTACTTCTTCTAAGCAGGTTAACATCAACCCTGCGGTAATGCTTATGTAGATATAACCACCGCCAATCTGTGGTTCCCACAATATAACTTCGTCACTGGACTTCTGGATAACTTAAAGACTAATAGTCTTGGATGGCTCCCTTGAGCACAAAATATAAGTTCTGAAATTTAGGATCGATGAGCTGTAGTTCACAGTCTTGGTAAGCCTTTAACATGTTCTGCCACCGAACGCGTAATAATGTAAAATGGTCGGTGTTACCTTGCACAGAATCCTCAGAACACAATAGCGAACTCTGTCGTCATTCCGACGTACAGAGAATCACTGGGGAGAACTGCCAACGCAGTCACTTCGAAGATTCTCCCCAAAATAACATTGGACATCATGTCCCACAGAAGCCAGCTTACATCCCGGCCTGACGGAAGTAACTCAACTTGGAGCTTAAAATCTGCGCATGAGCACAAGCTCCGAATTGTTTACCTTTGACCCTGTCTTCATACAGGTCAAACACAATGAAAGAAACAACAGGGAAGATAACCCCTAATCAACCTGACATCGCAAGGTAAAGACACAATTATTCACCTTTGACTAGGGTGAAAAAAATACGACAAATAACTTGACATATGAAACTCCGTCGAAAATGACAGCAACACCAGTACATACGAGTGAGGATGTATCCAATAGATACAAATGAGGATACATCCAATAGATACGAGTGAGGATATAACAATAGATACGAGTGAGGATATAACCAATAGATACGAGTGAGGATATATCCAATAGAAACGAGAGAGGATATATCCAATAGATACGAGTGATTATATATCCAAAAGATACGAGAGAGGATATATCCAATAGATACGAGTGATTATATATCCAATAGATACGAGTGATGATATATCCAATAGATACGAGTGATAATATATCCAATAGATACGAGTGATAATATATCCAATAGATACGAGTGATTATATATCCAAAAGATACGAGTGATTATATATCCAATAGATACGAGTGATCATATATCCAATAGATACGAGTGATTATATTATATTGGCAAAAAAAATGTCTTCCACTTGTCAAATATTTGACAAGTGGAAGACATTTTTTTTTGGCCAAGTGGAAGAAATATTTTGACACCGGTAAGAAATATTTGACAAGCCGAAGACATATTTTGACAAGTGGAAGAAATATTTTGACACCGATGAGAAATATTTGACAAGTCGAAGACGTATTTTGACAAGTGGAAGAAATATTTAAAGAAGTATTTGACAGTTGATCTATTTACCTACAGGTTGGACCCATTGCGCAGGCCTGGGAGAAAATTTTGGGACCATTTTTGCTGCTTGGAAGAAAAGCTTTTATTAAAGTTTGAAAATTGCAGGACAAAACGTAGATACCCGTTTGATAACTGGAATAATTACTTAGTTACATTTATTTAATGTACTACATTTCCGCGGTCGCCGCATGTTTGAACCGCTTGGGAGACAATATAAAACCTATCACCAGATGTCGCCCGTGTAAAAAAGTGAAACCTTAAGTCGTGGGGGTTTGAACACACGAACGAAGGAATGTTTCTTTTATAAATTTCTACTATTGATCGATTGTGTTTTGAACTTGTGACGTGAACAGAAATAAGCAGCAGGGTTAGTCTTACAAAGGTAAAATGTTAGTCTTACATCTAAATACGCAACAAGCACAGGGCGGGAAAAATGTCGGTTTCAGAACACGTAACTCCGCCATATATACATACGAACAACACAGAAATGCCCTTTTTTCGTCTACCAATACGCAAAACTTTTCCTGTTAGATTTTTTATTACGCTTTTCTAGATAGCTATATTTAGCCCTGACGTCACCCTCTATGGTACCGGAATTTTATAAACGAGCCATGGTTTACGCGCGATGTTTTGCGCGGGCCATCGATTGCGTTTCTTTCTAGTGAGGGTAAAAGCACGTGTGTTTTTGAACTTTATTAAACATGGATGAAAATAGCCTCGACATTGTTTCATTTACGGATTGCAACACTAAGGGATTGTCTAGTTGTCGCCATAATCTAGTCTGCATATGGGATATATCTCTGCGGACCCTCTTTGTGTTCAATAAAACTGTCTATTTGGCCTTGTCCAGCCTGACCTTTGACAGTATTTTTTATGTTGGAGAATACGGCTGTGTGCTGGGGTCACTTATATATCACTAGATGGACATTGAGGTGAGTAGACTTATTACTCATGATATAATATAAATAATAATAAAAAAAACTACCACGTGGACCAGAGCCAGTCTCAATATGTAATTACATTCACCCAACAACGTAAATTCCCTGTCATATTTTTTACATCACAAGATTAGTTACCTCCGATAATTACAAAACGGCACCTCTCACCACTCTATATTCTCAATACCTACACGTCAACACAACACAAAAACCAACATCAACACCACCACACCCCGATCGTTAGTCATCTTCTTCTATAACATGTATTACTTTTGTTTTTTATATTTTCCTCTTTATTCTATAGCGGGCAGGAAAAGGGGAATTCACTTAGTGAGTGCTTATAAAAATTCCTTCTTCTCAAGTCAAGCAGCAACATAGTTGCATGAAGGTTTTGGAACAAACCGGTTGTTATGTTCATGTAGGAGGGTAAAAGCACAACTCCTTCCAATAAAAAATGTTAAAGCTACGTCTAAATCAGCTTGTTGTTTGTAACAAGACTACAACACATCCACATACATTACAGCGTTCTGATGAGATCACTGTTGGATTGTGTATCTATACCTAAACTTTCACGAAATACACAAAAATCTCCTGTTATTGCTTAAGAATACACTACCTCCACAATAATTGGTCAATCTACACAAGTCTGCGGTATGACCTCTTTAAAAGTGACAGTGAAAAATCATCATCTAACACACAAACCACCAGACCCCCCCAATACCCCCACCCCACACCCCACACACACCCACCCCCCACACACACCCTCAAAACACACCCAAGAGTCCCCCCCCCGCCCCAAAAAACCCCCCCCCCCCCCCTTTAAAAAAAACAAATATCCTTAGTAACCTACTAACCCGCCATTATCGTTTTTTATGTTTCCGCCATTTCATGCTAGACCTAGTATAAGCAAGTCTCTAACACTTCACTCCCACCTCTCGATGGTGGCACACCCGCCTGCTACACCCCAACACACACACACAGATACACACACAACCACACCCGCACACGCGCACACCCACAAACACACGCACGCACGGGCGCGCGAGCGCACACACGAACACACACACACCCACAAACGCACGCACGCAGACACACACGCGCACACAAACAGATACCTAAGTAGGTAGGTATATACACAGACACAATTTAGACATCGATAAATAAATTAAATGAAATTAAACATAAAAATTAAACATATAACAAAACTAACCAGTAAAATAAATACCAGGCTTATAGACAGATAGGCAGACAGAAGCGCGCGTACAGACACACACACACACGCACACACAGACGCGCGCATGCACAGACACACACACAACCACACGCACACACACGCACAACCACACACACGCATACACACGCATACTACACACAGACGCACACACGCGCACACACACACGAACACATACGCACACACACACACACACAACCACGCACGCGAGCGCCCATACACACGCACATACGCACACGCACACACACGAACACACACGCACGCGCACACACACACACACACTCAACCACAGACGCGCACACACACGCACGCACACAACCACAGCCGCGCGCACACACAACCACACACACACCCGCCTGTCCCACCTCTCGATGCTGGACCTGGTATAGTTAAGTCTCCAACACTTCACTCCCACCTCTAGATGCTGGTCCTAGTATAGGCAAGTCTCTAACACTTCACTTCCCACCTCTCAATGCTGTTCCTAGTATAGTCATGTCTCTAACACTTCACTCCCACGCTGGACCTGGTATAGTCAAGTCTCTAACACTTCACTCCCACCTCTCAATGCTGTTCCGTTCCTAGTATAGACAAGGCTCTAACACTTCACTCCCAAAACACACCAACATACTGCTGAGTCACACACACACACACAAAAACCCCTAACCCACCTCGCCAGCTACACCGCAACATACGTCGTCACCCACGCCAGCTGGTATAGTGACGTCTATAACACTTCACTCTCACCTCTCGCTGCTGTCTCTGGTATAGTCCCTAACACTTCACTCACACCTCTCGACGCTGGTCCTAGTCAAGTCTCTAACACTTTACTCCCACCTCTCGATGCTGGTCCTAGTATAGTCAGGTCTCTAACACTTCACTCCCATCTCTCGCTGCTGGTCCTCGTAAAGTCTCTAACACTTCACTCCCACGCTGGCCCTAGTATAGTCTCTAACACTTCACTCCAACCTCTTGATGCTGGCCCTAGTAAAGTCTTTAACACTTCACTCCCAAAACACACAAAAAACCCCTAACCCACCTCGCCAGCTACAACGCAACATACATCGTCACCCACGCCAGCACAAAAAGGCTCCACTAGCTTCAAAAACCCTCTTAGTAACCTAAGCCGCCGTTATCGCTTTTTTATATTTTCCGTCATTATCGATTTTATATATTTTTATATATATTGTATGTATATATGTCTAAATAACACACCCAACATCACACAAAAAATCCCCCTAACCCACCCCGCCAGCTACAGCCCAACATGCGTCGTCACCCACGCCAGCACAAAAAACCCCCACTCGCTTCAACATCCCCCTTAGTAACCTAATCCAACATTATCGATTTTTTATATTTTCCGTCATTATCGATTTTTTATATTTTTTATATATATTGTATGTATATATGTCTAAATAACACACCCAACATCACACAAAAAATCCCCCCTAACCTACACCCGCCAGCTACACCGCAACATGCGTCGTCACCCTCGCCAGCACAAAAAATCCCCACTCGCTTCAACAATGTCTTAGTAACCTAATCCAACATTATCGATTTTTTATATTTTCCGTCATTATCGATTTTTTATAGTTTTTATATATATTGTATGTATAAATGTCTAAATAACACACCCAACATCACACAAAAAATCCCCCTTAACCTACACCCGCCAGCTACACCGCAACATGTGTCGTCACTCTCGCCAGCACAAAAAACCCCCACTCGCTTCAACAACCCCCTTAGTAACCTACTAAACCGCCATCATTGATTCTTTATATTTTCCGTCATTATCGATTTTTTATATTTTTTATATATATTGTCTAAGTATTTTGTATAAACAACACGCCCGCCATTATCTAACAAATTTATTGCTATATAACAAGTCATGCGTCTGATCGTCAGAGGAAGTCACCCCGGCTAAAATATATCGCTATATAAACAGTCATGCTCCTCCGCCTGCCGCTCCTCCGCCTGAAATCGATCGGAGTATTTTGCTATATAAAAGTCACGCTCCTCTGCCTGAATACGACCCGTTTTGGAATTGTATACTACTTACGAGTGATTATATATCCAATAGATACGAGTGATCATATATCCAATAGATACGAGTGATCATATATCCAATAGATACGAGAGATTATATATCCAATAGATACGATTGATTATATATCCAATAGATACGATTGATTATATATCCAATAGATATGAGTGATTATATATCCAATAGATACGAGTGATTATATATCCAATAGATACGAGTGAGGATATAAAAAAGCGTTCCAAATGTTATCACACCCGGGAGTTGTAATGGGGATGGACTCCTACTGCAGATAAATGCTGCTATGGCACTAGCCTCAAATAGCCTCTGACAATCAAGCCCAATTACTGGTCTTCACGCGTGGCTCACGTTGAGCCCGACAGAACTGTTTCCACTGTCAGGAGAAGGGGCGAAGGCACGCCACTGGCGCCTTAAAGCCGGCAGCTTCGGGCAGATAGGGCTAGTGTGATGAAATAACCGAAATCGTTACACTGTCTTGTAAAAAAAAAAAAAAAAGGTAAAGGAACCCGTTACACGCCCATTGAGGCATATTGGGAATATGGTGTTAGGCCCATATTATCTTGACCGTCGGCACACGAGGGGTGATGTGGTCGGCATCACGCCGGCCGCCTTAACCTTCCCAGAGTAGCTCTGGTACCCATTTGGGGGCTGGGTCGACCCAGGAGCCGTTTGTGGCCTAAAAATTTTCCGCCTCATCTGGGGATCGAACCATAGACCACTGCGCTAGGAAGCCAGTGCACTAACCACTATGCTACCGCGGCTCCATTACACTGTCTTGTGCCAACCTTTAATTCATTTTGGGCTCTTCCCTTTCTTTTTTTTTTCCCCACCTCGGACATATTTGTTGTTTTCGCTTCATAATCCAAGATTTCTTGGCATTCCAGTGGTTAACCGACCATTTTTACTGATTATTGTAATCACTGACTTTTGTTTGAATCCATATTGACTCCTGGATCTGTAGAGTGAAAGGTTGTTTACGACTGCATAGCACATTTCCTACTAGACAGTAAAGGCACGGATTAAAACATAAAAAGCAGAGATGCCACAGTGAGTTTTGTCTTATCGCTTATACGGCTATTGTTACCTCCGACGTTCTGTCTGGGAAGATACGTTATAAACCGTGATTTGGAGACATGGTCAGCCAAATAATTGCAACAACCCAGCAGGTTTGTTGTCTGTTAAGTTGTTAAAGTTTGCAAATGCCGTGCCCAAAAACACACGGTAAATATCAATCTGGTGACAGATTAAAGACACGCGCTTAAAATGACGAATCAGATTTTTGGAACACGAAAGCGATATAATCGTCTCCAACCAGATTTTGTTAAGATGGATGAGAACAAGAAAATGAAATCTTGAAAGAGATTATTCGTGATAGATCTATGAAGTGGTGAGTTGTAAACATGATCAATGTCAACGGAAGAGGCAAAACCTTATATGGTCTTGTAAGTGAGACATGATTTCGTAGATGACATGCAGAGAACATTAGTTTATTTTTGTCTTGAAGAAGGTACAACGAGGGTAGTGGGGGATATACCGCTACCATAGTACGCAAGTTGTTTGCTACTGGTCTAACATTTGAGATTGTCACATGATGATGATGATGTCACTATAATACAGACATCGAGCATATGTTGTAATGATGATGATGATATCAGTGTAATACAATTATCAACGTATATTGTATTGATGATGAGGATGATTATGCTGATGATGATGATTATGGTTAATGTGTGTGTAAACAAATAATAAAGTAAGAGAGGTTGTTTGCGTGAACAGTAAATTGCGTAGGGTGTGTGTACGTTAAGTGCAAATAAAAACTGGTCAGTTGGGTTTTACGTGAGTTTGCCTCGTGCGAGACTGTGGGTGAAAACACGGGAGAATAGATCAAGGTGCGAAAAGGTTAGTTTTCTGACTGGAAGATGAACTGGAAAGTTGCGTGTAGAGGGAGAAGATGGCTAGATGTCATGGCTGGATCTTGTTGTTTAATTCTGAAGGAAGAATTATGAATTATTACCTGGGATATTTGTATTTCATATAATGTTTGTGTTTCATAACATTTCCGTAATACAGTGTTCAGTTTGGGACTAAATTTCGGCGTTGATTGGTTGACTCAGGAATGGATGTGTCAATTATGGTGTAAGAAGATAGTAAGCATCTTAGAGGATTAATAAATGTGACAGCATGCATCACCCAGCATGTGTCAGGGATATTAAAATACAACATCTCTGATTGGACTTCCTCTACACGTAGCAATGTGGATGCGTGGGCCGAGTGTTGCTTAAAGTCTGCATTTTAAGATTACGGCACCGATAATTCAGCTCGTCAAGAAACAGTCCAGGCAAGCCAGGATAAAGAATAGGATTCTAATTTAAAGGACCGAACAACATATTTGAGCATCTTCTGGACTTACACAGTAAGAAAGCTCTACCTTTACGAATACGGAATTCCAGGAACCTGAAAACACATTCATATTGGGATTCTAGTTAAAGTAATACCACAGACCACGTTTACGAGGCAACTTAACCAAGTTGCCGAAACTAGTTCCCAAGCAAGAAAGCTGAATCTCCCAAAGGTTATGTGAGGTCAGTTGTATATTTTATCCTTCTATATTTTGCCATATTAACATGTGAAAATTGCAAGTGGATGCCAAAATTCATACGAGGCTGGCAACTTCAGCATATAGAATGATGGTTTCATGAACCACCACTGCAAAAGCTGATGACTGCTTCATGCAGGTTTCTCGTAGAGAACCAAAAGCAAAGGTAGTCTCGGGTTCCATATGGAGCAGGGAGTGGATGATGACAGAAATAATGTACATAATTATTATATTAACCTTTTTAACCAGTGCATATGTATATGTAAACATGTTTTATATAAATGCAATGGGTGTTTTCCGCTCACTGGGATTAACATTAATGCTCAGAGAGGGTAAAGTTCTGAGGCAGATGGGATGGTGGAATGAAAGGGAGGGACACCTGATTTTCGTGTCAGGAGACCCAATACTCAGGAGGGAAATTTGTTTATCTCTCATTTCATATTCCCACAGTTATGACTTAAGGCTGCTAGTGCTTCGAATGAGGATATAGTCATGTAAACAAAAAATATGGCGTGACTTTAAAATGATCCTCTAGTTGTAGCTATAGGAAACAAATATACAGGGTGATCGAGAAGTCTCTCAGCAGTGGGTTCAGTTCTTTAATAATATGGATGTAACATTTTATGAAACAGTTAACAGTATTTTTTTAATTGACTTTAATTAGATTTACTTTCTTCTTCTTCTTCGATCCTTAACCACCGGCCGTCAAAGCAGTCAGTGGCCATCACGCCTAGTGGCGTCTTGTAGGGCAACAACAAACTGATTCCACTTTGCACGGTCGGTGGCCATCCTTCGTACAGTGCCCCAACTCTGGTTCATTCTTTGCATCTCAGCCTCTACAGTCCTCCGCCAAGTTGTTTTTGGTCGGCCTCTCTTTCGCTTTCCTTCAGGGGTCCAAAGCATAGCTGTTCTTGTGATGGCATCGGGGTCTCTTCTGAGGACATGACCAACCCAGCTCCAGCGTCTGCCAGCTATGATGGTATGCATGTCCTCTTGCTTGCTACGAGTAAGCAGATCTTGGTTGGTGATGGTATTCGGCCAAAAGATTCGGTGAATTTTTCTTAGGCATGTTGTGTGAAAAGAGGACAATTTTGACATTTCCTTCTCTGTGACTCTCCAGCATTCCGCACCATAGAGAAGCACAGAAAGCACGCAACTCTGGTATAATCTTAATTTTGTGCTTGTGCTGTATTGGGAGGACTTCCAGATGTTATTTAGGCTAAAGAAGGCTGTTCTTGCCTTATTCATTCTGATGTTGATGTCTTTGCCTGCCCCACCGTCTGGTGTTACTATGCTTCCTAGGTATGTGAAGGTATCTGTCTGTACCAGTTGCTGATTCCTTACTGATATGGGCTCAGGGTTGCTCACATTGAGCGTCATGACCTCAGACTTCTTTAAATTGATGTTCAAGCCCACCTGCTGGCTAAATTTATTAAGTCTATCCGTTTTTTCTTGGATGTGTTGATGTGAATGTGCCAGCAGTGCAATGTCATCTGCATATTCCAGATCTTCCAATGTTGAAAATGTAGTCCATCTTATTCCTCTTGGACTGCCCTCTGTTGTCT
This sequence comes from Oreohelix idahoensis, assembly GCA_024509875.1. Taxonomy (NCBI): domain Eukaryota; kingdom Metazoa; phylum Mollusca; class Gastropoda; order Stylommatophora; family Oreohelicidae; genus Oreohelix; species Oreohelix idahoensis. Next base: position 51,828 of record JAMPIV010017279.1, read on the forward strand.
GGCGCATCACCCAGTCTATGACTGTTAAAAATAGAGTGGTTGATAAGGGGCATCCCTGTCGTACTCCTGTCTTCACCTCGAAGGTTAGGTTGCTCTGCCCAACACTACACGTAAAGTTGGCATAGAGGCTTTTTATGATTGACACTATGCAGCTTGGAATTCCATAAGCCCTCAGTATTTTCCATAAACTGTCCCTATGTATGCTGTCAAAAGCCTTTTCAAAATCAACAAAATTTATGTAAAGCTGTCTTTGCCATTCTGAGCACTGCTCTATAATGTTCCTGAGAGTGAATATATGGTCTACACATCTTCTGTTCTTTCTAAATCCTGCTTGTTCTTTCCTCAGTTTGTAGTCTACTGCCTTTGAAATTCTCTGTATAATTATCCTGCCTAGTATTTTGCTGGGAACTGAGAGAAGAGTGATTCCTCTCCAATTATTGCAGTCTGAAAGATCTCCCTTCTTGGGCAATTTGACAATTATTCCTTTGTTCCACTCTGATGGTGTTGTCCCAGTTTTCCACACTTGTGCAAATAGTGGTTCTAATAGTTCTGCTGCTAGCTCAGGGTCAGTCTTAAATAGCTCTGCATTTAAGTTATCATGGTCCGGAGCTTTACCGTTCTTTAACCCTTTGATTGCTGTGATGATTTCTTCTTTTCGTGGAATGTCTGTATTTACATCTAGATCGTTTTCAGCCTCAGGAACATTCAATTGTGTCTCTGGTATTTCCTTGTTCAGAGTTTCTCTGAAGTGCTCTGCCCATCTTGTTTCCTGTCCCTCTGCTGTCTTGATGAGATTTCCTTGCTTATCTCTTACTAATGTAATATTGTTTGCACCTTGTTTTCCGCTGATGAATTTAGTTATTTTGTATACTGTACTTTGTTCATTTCTCAGGGCTGCCTCTTCTGCCTGTTTTGCAAGATCGTCTAGGAAATTCCTTTTGTTGGCTCGGGTTTGGCGTTTAACTTCCCTGTCCAGTTGACTGTACTGTTCGCTATATAGTCGCTTTAACCTGGGGGACTTCGCTTCTGTTTTCTTTCTTTTCATTTCCTTTCTCATCTTTATGGTGTTTAGTGTTTCTGGTGTTATCCAGTCTTGCTTCTTCCTTTCCTGGAATCCTAAGCATGATTTGCTACTTTCCTTATATATTGTTGAAATGGTGTTAAAATTCTGGTCTATATCATCAGTCAATGTCTTTTCCTGGCTTTTGGCAAATTGATATCGTTTCTTAATGTCGGCCGCAAAAGCTTTTCTGGTAAGGGGGGTCCTTCAATTTGCTGATGTCAAACCTTTTCTGTGTAGTTACAGTTGGTCCAGCCCTTCTTAGTTTCACTTTCAGTTTTACAACTACTAAATGGTGATCGCTTCCCACATCTGCACCTCTTCTTACCTTCACATCTTGTAATGCATGTCTCCATCTACCGTTAACCATGATGTGGTCTATCTGGTTTCTGTCCCGACCATTTGGTGATTCCCATGTTAACTTGTGAATTTCCTTATGTGGGAAAAGTGTTCCTCCAATGACCAGGTTGTTAATGCTACAGAAACTTATTAGCTTATCCCCATTTTCGTTTGCTATTCCGCTGCCGCATTTCCCCATTGTTCTTTCATTATATGTATTGTGTGTACCAACTTTCGCATTGAGGTCTCCCATTACTATAACAAGATCATATCTAGGTGTGTCCTCCATTTCTTTCTGCAGTTGTTGATAGAATTCATCATTGACCTCCTCATCGCTATCATTCGTTGGTGCGTAGCATTGTATTATTGTAGTGTTGGTGAATCTCCCTCTCAATCTCAATCGTATCAGTCTGTTGTTGATGGGTTTCCATTCCAGTAATGTCCTTTCTATCCCTTTCTGTAGAATAATGGCTACGCCTTCACTGTGCTGTCCATCCTCTCTTCCAGAGTAAAGTACTGTTTCTCCTGTTGCTGTTTTAACTTTTCCTGCCCCTGTCCATCTGCTCTCGCTTATCCCCAGGATGTGTAACCTATAGTTTCTCATTTCTGCCGTGACCTGTCTTAGTTTACCTGTCTCGTACATTGTCCTGACATTCCAAAATCCTATTCTTGTATCCTGTTTTGCTGTCAGGACATCCGTTTTCATGTCAGTGGCTTCCTTTCGGCGTTCACCACTGACAGTCATACGAGCCACAGACTCCGAATGTCCATCCCGCAGCAAAGTTTGTTCATTTGATGTTGTTTCCGTAACTTCATTATTTTTTTACATAGACAGGGGTGTCAGCCCTATGCTAAAACCCCCAACCTGGAGGACCAGGGTACCAGCTTTTGTCTGACCCCTACCCACACAGACCAGTCCAGCTTGGTTGAACCTACCAGGAGTAAAACTCCCACTGGCATAGCTCTGGGGATTGTCAGGGTACGCAAGCTGCCATACCGCTACAAGGTATAGGTACCACTGATGGCAGAGATTTACTTTACTGTTACATAAAAGTAGTATTTTTATTTTTATTTTCGCATAACGCATTATTGTCTATTTAAATAATTTAAATTGCTATGTAAAATAAAGACATGTAGAGTTGTAAATTGCGACCTTTTAATAATAATTTTATCATTTGGATTGTTTCCCTTGATTCATAGAATTCTAGCACTGAACACACTGCGGAGAGACTTCTCAATCACCCTATATAAAGTAAAAAAATGAAATGGTATTAAATCAGTTTTACAAGTTACCGGTACACAGGAAACACGAGGAGAGCGCTTGACTTCAATAGGCGTTACCAGACTAGCGCGCTTCTGTTTTATTCCACGGATATTACTACTTAGATCAGAACTGGATTTAGCAATTTTGTTAATGTCTTTTGCGTTTCGTTGATTATTTACTTTCTTGTTTCGATATTTCTTTCTGATTTTGCGATTTTCTTGCGTTATTATTGTTCTTTTTTCGCTCATCACCTGTGTTGTTTACTTTTTCATCTTTTTTGTATATGTTTCTCATCATCGTATGTGTTTGTAGTGAATTTCTTTGACCAGTTTGTAATTCTTGCCCTTGTCACCTGTTTGTAACTGTGGCTGACGAAGGGTGAAACCCGAAACGTCCCGTGTTTCCTGTGTACCGGTAACTTGTAAAACTGATTTCATACCATTTTATTTTTTTTTACTTTATACGAGTATATTTGTTTCCTTACCAGTTTTACAGCAGCCTCCTCATTTATTGTTATATTGTAGCTATAGGAGAGCGAAAGTTAAAGTAGAAAACAATATTATCCAGACCTGCGCCCTTATATAACTGTTGGACATTATGTCTAGGTGAAATGGACTAATGGAGCATTCTCGGCAAAACGAGGCAAAAATATCTGAAGAAAAAAAAAAGCAAGGCTACTTACTCTGCACGTAATTTTATGTCACGTTTGAGAGTTTTCTCCCGTAACTTCTTCTCGTCTCGTTCCGCGGCTAATTGCTTGCCTAGGTCTGTCATCGGCTCATGGAGACCTCCCATAAAAAATCCAGCACCAGCTCCTGCAGGCGATTTTGCCTTTTTGGATTTCGCTTTGCCTTTCGGTTTTCCTTTCCCTGATGTGTTCACGATCAAGAGAGCAAGCACCAGAACAATAAACAGAATATGTATCTGGAACAGATAAAAATGTTTATCGCCAACTAAAGATGTCAGAATCACATTTTTGTTTAAAATCAGGCATCTTCTTCTATACCTCCCACTGGTTAGTCTGATCTTTCATCATCAGAATCATTTTCCTTTTCGCCATCAGTGCATCTTGTCCCCTTCCAAGAGACCTGCACAGAACATTTACATCGCTCGCAGTGGTGGTATCTGTTATCAATTTCTTTTACACGATGAGGTTGCCAACCTCATGCCCAACCACACATTAACCGCCTTTTACAGATGCCTGAAGAGCAGTTAGCATGTTTTGTTTTGTTTTTGGTAATCTTTACCTTTAGTGCCGTCGAGTATGTATAATATGTGTATTTTCGAACCATTTAGAGTTATGGTTGGGGGTTAGGTTTAGGGTTGGAGTTGGGGTTAGAATTTAACCCTAAAAATGTTTTGGTTGATGTATGTGGTGACAGAAATATGAACTATCGTCTAGACACTCAATCGCTTGGTATGCCACCAGTAGATATTACATTTCATTACTTTATTCTGTGGACAAGAGAACAGTGTTGTCACAAACTGCTCACCCGTTCACACAAATCCCGTGACATGCAATCGCGTAGCCGATTTCACTCAAGCAAAAACCAAACACAAAAACTTCACTCAGCACTTCTTACTCAAGGGACGTAAAACACGACTCTTAACTCCTTCTTCTCGTTTATCTTGATTATTTCCCTTTGACAATAAATCCAAAGTCGGTTAATGAAATTCAATCTCCTAAAAATAAATCAAGCCGATTTTCCTTCTAAACCTCTAACGGTTACGTCATAAAGCTGGAATTAGTATATATAAGACTTTAACAACTCACTCCATACGGCAGTATCTGCTATGGGACTCAAAGCTGCTCATCTCTGGTACAATTTTCCATATACCCTAATAAAAATGCCAAGTCATTATTCAATAGCAGACTTCGAATATTTCTTGAGTTCTTATTATATGCCACCTTAGTCTGATTATATGTCAAATCATTGTCTAAGTTACTGTATTAGGGTTTGGATTATGTTTGTGTGTTTATTTGTTTGTCTTGTTTGTTGTTTTCTGTCTTTCTTTTCATTGTTTTCTTTTATGAATATTTTTTTAAACATACTTAAATTTTGATTATGATTGAATACAACAAATGTTTACTGTTACATTACCTTTAGAATGTTGCACGCCTTTAAATAATACATAAGGTACACGTAGGAATGAAAGGATTCAGTATGCGTGATGAGAGAGGCAGGGCAGAATATTACACTGGCCTGCATGTCCAATTCTTAACTCTTCAAAAAAAAAAAAAAAACAGTTCGTTCGTATGCCTAATATACACATCTGAGGGAGCGGAATGTATGTTCTTTATCTGTCTTCTTGGAGACACCCTCCTGGGGGAACATTCTACTCTTGGTTGAACTTTGACATCTCTTGGTTATACACGTGCTTTCTCTCATTTGTTCGTTTTTATTTGTTTTTTTTTAAATTAACTGTTACTCATTCATGACGTTGCAGCTCCATTGGAATACAGCACTTACCCAAATGCATTTGTTGAATTTCTTTTTTCCTTTACGTTTCTTCAACTCCCTCCCCCGCCCAACCTTCTTTTGTTTCTATGAATTGGCTGATAGGTTACAGTGTTTGTATCTTCTACTCCCATTTCCGGCCCCGGTAACAGGCGGGATTATTTTTATTATTTCTAAAATGTTTTATTGATATTTATAGAGAGAGCACCATATGTTTTTCCCTTCGTTCGAAAAAAAAAAAAACAAAAAAACCAAGAAATTTTTCCTTAATTTAATATTTTCCTTCCTCCCCCCCCCCCCCCCCTACCCCCCCCCACAAGCAGAGTTCGTCCGTATGTAGAAACTTGGTCAGTTAGTTTTATTTATTTCTCCTTCCCGCTCTCTCCCACCCCGGGCCATGGTGGCTGTATGCTCCTTCAGAGCGTCCGATTGATAAAAAGGTTAGAGCGCTGATCTCGAATCACGGTACAGACACGCTCTAGTCTACCCAGCTGTAAATGGGTACCTGACTCTGCTTTTGAGTTAGGGAAGGAAAAAGGCAGCGAGGAAGGGAACTGGTCCCCCCCCCGCACCTCTTGATACAGGACATAGGATAGTGAAGTCTCTAACACTTCACTCCCCTACGGTAGTAATTGCTATAGGGCTGCTTTTTCCTAAGGAAAGGTTTGTCGTAGGTTATCATTTAGGATTGTCTGGCAAACATGAAGGTTAGACGGGTCACCCCTTAATACCGCTGGCAAAGCGGGCAGTGACAAAATTGAGGGACACAGCAAGTCATTCTCCCCCCCCCAGTGTTTTTAAATCGTGTAGATTTAAAAAAATATTAATTTAAATAACATTTTGCCTTATTTTGACGAGGCGCGCACCGTTCAACCTAGACATTGTGTCCATCGGTTATATTAAGGTGCAAGTGACGAGAGAATCAAAAACAGTTACGTTCATTTAAAACAAAACGTCTTGTCAACTTCAGACAGATATGCAGGTAGACAGGCAGTCAGAAAGATACAAAGACAGAGAGACAAATACGTTTTCATTGTCATAACAGCAATAGTAATTATGAATAACTAGCAATAACCCGCCAATAATGACGGAAGTAAATAAAAAACTGCAATATATTTTTAAAATATTTGTTAATTCAATATACAAGTTCTTTCTCGCTTGCTCGTTGTGACTGACGCGATCGTCTCTTCCTCTTAGCATCTGCAGCTCGTTTTGCAGCCATCTTATCATTTTGATCCATAATAATAAGTCTGCAATACTTTAAATTAAAATTTTGTCTTGAAGAAACAATCAAAAACTTACATTTTAAGGTTATTTTTAACAAAATGATGAGTTTAATCCGTTTCCGGAATAAAACTGGGTCCTACACCGACTTTTCTTCGTTGAGTGTTACTATTTTCGGGAGAGTACATATAAGGGAAACAATACAATTAATGTCTAACTTTCAACCACAGTTGCATCCCTTAGATGTGACCGACGTACAAACGGCGAGAATTATGGATTTTGAGAATGATATAACTGAAAATAATAAAGGACTACTTCAGTATTTAAAATTAAGATATCAGAAACATGGCTGAATATTGTGAAACAATCTTCATTTTGGTTTGTTGGTTTGTTGGTTTGGTTTGGTTTTCAAGGACTATCTTCATTGCACACGGACAACTCCATCAGTGCTCCGATCTTCTCCCTTAGATCACACAAGGAGGATCACAGCACAGTGCACGAACTCCGAATCACCGGCGAGAATCCCAATGTGTGTATATAGGAATCACACATTCTATAAATATTTTTGTGGTGCGTAGGTTTCTAATATTTAAATTTGTCCAGGGCAGCGGCCTTCCAGAAAGGCCTACTCTTTACGATTTCCAACTGCCGTGGGATCTTTAACGTGCGCGACTTGCATACGGGACCTCTTATTTTTTCGCCCTCCGAAATATGTCACGCCTCCTCCGGAGGCCACAATACTTCTAAAGTATCGAATCGAACCCGGTACCTCTAGAATTTGAGGCGGACGCCATACCTCTTAGCCACTCCGACCACCATTTAGATTTGCATCGACTTGTGTGCTTTTCCAAAAACTTTTAAAATACTCTAATTTGAGCTGACAATTAAGATATCGACTTTTGGATATTACTTCTCTATTTGTCCAACGCAAACGTGACGAGTGTTAAAAAAAGTTATAAAAAAATGATCGTAAATGCATTAAATTGTTTTTCTTTAACACGACTACTACACGACTACTACACGACTACTACACGACTACTACACGACTACTACACGACTACTTGTTCTAAACCAGGGGTTCTCAATCAACCTTCATTTGCTCATAGCCCTGTTCTGAGCCTTTTTTACCTCTGTAGCCTCACTCATTGTCGCTGTTAGCTGGAAAAATGGTAATGTCCCAGAAATGTAGCACTAGAAATATGCCATGCCTCCTGGGGGGATGGGGAAGGCGCGGGGGGGGGGGGGCAAATGGCCCACGTTGAGAATCACTGTTCTAAAGTATCGCGGGAATTAACTGTAAACCTGCTTTTTACAGGAAACTACATCTAAGATGTAATGTACTCATGTACTCACATGCGTGTAAACTATTCACCAATTTATAGGTGTACTAAATTTCTATCATACCGAAGTTCTTGTCCCATGTCGTTCTCGAAGGGTGTCTAAAAAGACATTTATTTTTTTATTATCGTACGCCCGCTATTACTTGAGGCGAAATCTCCTGTTATGTCTAACCTGAGACTGATTTTACGTGAGTATCCCTTTTTTCCCTCTACAATGACAGGTGTCCTCTAGCCATTCAGGCAGATACTCGCCGATTTCGGTCGTACCCATTAGAGCTGGGTCGGCTCAGGAGCCGTTCAGGTTATTACAGTCCCTGGTCTACGACACTGCTTCAGATGTCTTCGCCAGGGCTCGAATTAACCCAGTCCTTGTCCCAGTCGACGACACTTCTTCAAATGTCTTCGCCAGGGCTCGAATTAATCCAGTCCAAGTCCCAGTCGACGACACGCTTTCAAACGTGCTCGCCGGGGCTCGAACCTGGTTCACCCGATCGCCAACGCAGTGTGGTAACCATTACACCAGCGCGGCTCCCGCTGGTGACAAATAAAGAATGGGCCATCTGCTTCCTCATGCATGTCGTAAAAGGAGATTGATATGAAGTTATGCACGAGGCTGTGTAAAACCAATGGCTACAGAAACCACGGCTATATTCACACATTAATGCTTTGGTTTTCTACAAGTGTACATACTGCTGTGGTGGTCACATGATCCGTAACGAATGAAGCTAAAAATGTTGATAATGATAATATGGAAGCTCTTAGAGCAACAATCATTCTGACATCAACACTTCTTTGTCTCGTATCCTATATATAAAATCCCAGCTTTTTTCTGTCAGTGCGTAACGCTAAGGGATGCAACTTTGGTTGAAAGTTAGACATTACTTGTATTGTTTCCCTTATATGTACTCTCCCGAAAATGGTAACACTTACCAAAGAAGAATGCGCAAATGACGGTGTGCACATAAATATTTATAGAATGTGTGATCCCGTATACACACATTGTGATCCTCGCTGCTGCAACGTAGTTCGTGTACTGTGGTGTGGTACAGTGGTTTTTAAAGACACTTTTGAATAAGTAAAATTACCGTTAGGTATTGGTGCTTTGGAATGCAATTCCCGTCTTATGACGCGGGCTTTTACACTAGTGGTCCTAGAGTCTCTGAAGAGAGAAAGACTACAACTACCGCACCTCCTGGCATGTCGTACGAGGCGACTATATATAAAAGGTTATGCATGGATTCTGTAAAACTAACTGACACATAAAGTACCGCTGCAAGAGCACGTGACTGCCTGGTGCAGGCCTCCTGCGAGGACCAGCTTCAATAGTGGCGCTATGCTCCGTAAGGAGCGCAAAGGAAATTGATGGTAAGTATAAGGTTTATTCAACTGGAATGCCTCCCAAAAAAATGTTACGAGCACTGAAATTACCTTCATTTCGTTAGAACGATCTCCAACACAAACAGACAAGGTCTAGTCACAAAGGACTCGTTTAGAATGAAGAGAGTGTTGTGCTTTATTCTTTATTTAGTTAGGACACGTTGCATTACAGCTGTCGCCAAATCCTTTTTAACAGGTTCAGAGAAACATCATGTCGTTTGCGGACAAGCAACTCATTGCACAGACAAATCTGATGCGGCCACAAATATAGAAATTGTGTACGACGTGTATTGAGCATTATTGCCCTGTTCTGTCACCTGATGGAGAACGAAGGCGTTATAATCATCCACCGTTCTTAATCCTTACACGTGGCTTAACCAGCATCATTTGACTACTTCGTCAGACAACATCATTGTCTTTGTCTATACAAGAATAGGCTCGTTTGGCTGGTGACTGTACTTACTGTATATATTTTCCAATGCCACGTGTTACCACAGTTTTCTCCCAACAAAATTTACCATTATAATCACCTCTTTTTTCGCTGCACATGGAGCACGGAGACACAACTGCAGGCTTCCCCCCTTGCATGAAGCCTGTGTTAAAGCTCATGCTCGTGATTCAGTGGTTTCTGTAGCAGCTTGTTTCACATGATAAGGTTGTCACGCCCAAGCACAACCTCATTTTGGTCACATTCTATGACATGCCTGAGCGAACAGTACGCCTATTATTTCTTTGGCTCTTCGTAAACCATTGGGAAGTACACAGCAACGAAAATAGCCAGTTTAACTTATCGACATCAAAAGCAAAAACTACAAAAATATTTATAGAATGTGTTATTTCTATTTACGCACATTGGGATTCTCGCCGGTGCTACGGAGTTCGTGTACTGAGCTGAGATCCTCCTTGTGTGATCTAAGGGAGGAGATCAGAGCACTGATGGAGTTGTCCGTGTGCAATAAAGATAGTCTTTAAAACCAAGCGGAACCAAAAACTAACTTTAGATAATGTTACAAGGACGATTTCAATGTTTTCCCTCCTCAACAAATATTTCTTTTTCTTTGCTGGTTAAATGTTTTAATTATTTTTAATAACTTATTGCTATACACGCCAAACACGATCCCTGATCAAAACATTCGAGAGGAAACTCGTATTGTGCGACATTCAATTCTTAAGAAGCGCCATTAACGTTACTAGTTGAGACAGAATGAAAAATTATACCATCAGAAAAATTGTAGGAACTATATCCGGCATCAAATACTTACAGAAACAGAAAATAAAATCGTTGTCCATCTTAAGAGAACGGAGCCTGATCAGTTACCACTACGAAGAAGATTCGGTTTGAGAGCACGAGAAACACAAAGAGGCAGATGGATAGATAATATAACTGAAATTCTACATCAACACGGGCTTTCACTGGCCAGTGCCGACACGCTTAGCTCAAGAACGAAAGTACTAGCTCCCCACAACACTTCCGGAATTGTTATACTGCGCGAAAGCAGAGGTAGAATCATCCACCAACAAATTGGCAACGGCATATGCAATTTTTGCAGTCATCTTAACCACATTCTGAGATCCGGTGGTTGTACACTTCAATACTTTATGTTCAATAAATTTAAAATTGGACAGACCGATCAGCAAACAGTTATAACATGCCGTGAAAAAACATACTGGCTCCACAAAAGAAGAGTACTGGCAGCATGACTTTAATCAGAACCGTCACCCTATCTTTCCCCTGTTTTCAACCTTACAAGAGAAAGTATGTGGAGATTATAGAAGACCGCCCTTTTTATATTAGAGATCGACGTGACAGATGACGAAAAAGAACGACAAAATTAGAAAGAGGATGAGCATTTTATTTCATTTATTTATTTTTAAAGCATTTCGTCGTTAGTTCTCAAATAACTACACCTATTTGTCTTATAAAGCTGGAAGTTCGTCTCAGGCTTCTCTCGTCACCATACAGTTTCTCACTCCACTGAGCAGGCCACGCTGCCACAAAGTTCATGCATGAGCCTCAGTTCACCGTCTTCGCGTTTCAGCACGCTGTGGAGTTATGCTAGTTTATGCAACTCTTCCTGACCAGCGCCATTCTTTCATGCTTTTTCTCATAGCCCTTTAACAGTCTTATGTCTGTTTCAGTTCTGTTCTTCATGATCCACAATTATTTGTCCGTAACAAGGGGGTACTGTACTGTGAAAATTTTCCGATGTTGTTTAGATTGGCCAAGGCTATTTTGGCTTTATTCACTCGGCTACTGATGTCTTTGCTTGTTCCGCCGTCTTCTGTTACTATGCTTACTGTCACGGGATTTCTTCCACTTGCTCTGCAGTGATGGTCCGACAGTGGTCATAGTATCTACTGAGGGTCTTCAAAGGTATCTTACCTTTCGCTCAAGATTACTTTTGGCAGAGATATGAATTAAAGAATGATGCTTCAATTCTAGGGAGCCTCATAGGAATTTAAGAAATCAAGTACTACAGCTGATATTACTCAGGCCGTAATAAACTTTTTATCTTCCCAGACCGTCTATGGGGAGAAGAGAACTATGTTCGTTTGATGAGCTCCCCAACTGATTTAGTTCAGTAAAATATTACGTTAATAGCTTTGTTAATGTGTATTTTAAATGATTCATACAGGTGCAGTTCACTCAAAAATTGATTAAATCAACTATAAATTTGTATATTTGTCGTGCTTAGATAGGTTTGAAAGTTATTTATGGTCCCGCCTGAGTATAGGAGATGGTGATAGTACGTGAGAAGTATAAGTGCAAGAAATATAGAGTTTCACGAGTGAATAGTTAAGGAGAAGATCTATCTCTGGACTGAATATTTTCTCTAGTCCAGCCTATCTATACGACTATATTTTAAGGTAAGGCAATCTTGCACCCCCTTATATTGAGAAATATAAGTTTACTAAGCACAAACACACACACAGACAGCTATGTGACAACAGGACATACAGCCGTGAAAAACTATGGTAGATTTGGGTATGGGTCTGACCAACACACAAAGTTTAGTTCTTTTGTTGTTTATTATCATTAAACTTTACAACATCTAATATCTAAAAGAGAAAGATCAAATATATCAGAATTACATGCATAGAAAATGAACAGAATACCTATGCCCTCCCCTCATTGAGAAGATAAGAACCCAACAATAATAAACCCAAAAGGTTAAAGGTTTTGCACTAGGTTACAGTAAGGGACAGTAAAGAAAGAACACAGTTCCCAGTAAACGTTATCCGATGAAATTAAACAATAATCAAAACAGAGTACAGCTGATACAGAGTTTCCTGTACTAAAGAAAATTTCTCTATCTCTCTCTCTCTCTCTCTCTCTCTCTCTGTCGTACGTGGCTACACACAAGCTCGCTTCTTACCCTACTCTCTTTGTGAAACAATCTGCTGGACGTAAAAAATCCCATGATAGGTATATAAGGTCCAGAGTATTTATCTTCCGAATTGGGCCCCAGTCCCTCCACAAATACTCAAAGTTTATAAGGGGGACGCCTAATTTGGTGGTTGACTTCTGAATACCCGATGTCACTTTGAATAGTTAATGCCGAAACTCTCTGAGATGTGGTGCTCACAATAAACAGCCGGAAAAAACATCTGATTGCTAAAAACTGTTAGTTAGTGTTAATTTATGATGATGATATGGTAAATCCTATCGGCTGGCTCTGGTGAGTGCCGATTCTGAAATAGCGCAATTCTTTCTGGATAAATAATAATCCACGTTGGCTGCGACTAGCAGAAGTCGGGATAATCTTTCACACCTCAGTGGGCTGATAAAATTTAATAAATACTTCTGGTGTTTAGAGTCCAGTTAACCTTTATGATTAAAATGTCAGTTAGTCTATGTGGCCGGTCCTGTTCGCAAACAAACTTAGAGACGCGTAAGCCAAAGGAACACAACTTCAATTCAATCAGTAAAATGGAGGAAAAGTCAACATGGATCACAATGTACCAAAGTATAGGCCAAGTGAAGCCAATTAAAAAAACCGCTGGTCGCTGTTGATCAGGTTGCCTAAGGATATAGGAGCATTATGAAAAAATTACTGCTATTAATATATATATATATATATATATACATATATATATATACATACATATATATATATATATATATATATATATATATATATATATATATATATATATATATATATATATATATATATATGGAAGGGGACGCGACAATCACTCATCCTCTCTGTCAGTCCTGATCAAAGATAAAGGGCGCACGTTATGTCTAGCCTATTCCTATTCGGTCAGGTTTTGCGTCTCTAGGTCAAGTGAGGGTATGTGCCCTCCCCCGCTCCTTCAGCGCGCGCTAACAATCAGCATACAATGTCAGTTATTATTTAATTTATCCCTACGCGCACTTTAACAAATATCGCCTGTCATTAATAACTATTAGATTGTCGGCGTCTGTTTTTCAAGTCGCAGGATATTTAAACAAAAGTCACTTTCTAAATTACACACAATGAAATAAACATGAATTCTATTCCGTCAATTATCAGTCGTGCCTAGTTTTTTACTTCAGTCAGCTAAACCGTATCTCCTTATGTGAGGACGCTGGTGGTAAAATTATCATTACACTGAACAACTGATACAAAAATTGCTACGCGGTATTGATTTCGCCAGTTCTACACCTAGAAAATCACAGTGAATTTAAGATGAATAACCTTTAACACTTGAATACGCTTAAGCACAAATTTATATTACCAGAAATCCAGAAAGGAACACCACGAACTTATTAACACATCTATTACCGATGGTTCTAGGTAACGTGTTTAGACTCCGAAAAATTCTGAGCTACACTGATAAATGATTTTGGAAGACACAGTTTATATAGTATTATGTTATAACGATCTCTAGAAGATGTTACTTATCACACTCCGTTTCATAACGGAGAAATCAGAAACTACATTTCCCCCCGATAAAGGGTTCCACCGGTCTCTCTGTTCGGCGATGCTGGCCGACAACAAAGCTAAGCCGTGTAGCGGGCTTCCTTCAGAGATTTCCGCCGTTTCTCGAGATCACAGAGTTATCTTTTCCTTAAATGTACGAACATCAAAGGATTAGCTCCCCGTATAGAGAGAATCTGCAAAAGGCCATTCACTTCCACGTGTTGTTGTCGTAATATTGACAGATCAACTCGCGTGAGAAACTCAGGTAAACAAACGTGATTCGCCCCCTGCTAGACTGGCAGGTTGCGAAAGTTAGTAAACAAACTCGTTTGTTATGGTCATGTAAAAAGAGGCGTGGATTAAAAGGTGAGTCAGACAGGCAGAGAAATGCTTGACTTTGTTTGCGAATCTTAAGACGCTGACGGGAAAGCAAAGGCTGTCGGATGCTGTAGATTAGATGTCCATATACGTCACAATATTTACAGATAACAAATTTAATAATCAGTTATAGTAAACATTGAAAATAAAAAAAGGGTTTGTTAGAGAAAAACTTTATATTTATGGATTCATCGCAGGTGATGGTCTAGTAAGTTTCTGAAATGTTTGTTTTGAGAGTTCACTTGGCAGCTTTAAGTGAGTACTTAGCTGCCAGTAAGGTGTCGGTTGGCTTCTACTCCAGCCGTTGTTGTTTCTTTGTAGGTTGTAGACGGGTCTGGTGGCTGTAACACGTCCCTCGTGGTATCGTGGGTTAATTAGAAGATGATCCAGCGTCTTGAAGACCCGTCTGATCTTGGTCTATCTTTGACTGAAGGCCACGTGTACCACACACTTGTGCCACCGACTAATATCATGAAATGAGAGAGAAACAAATATCCCTCCTGAGGATTGAATCTCCTGGCACGAAAATCAGGTGTACTTCCATTTCATTCCACCATCCCATCTGCCTCAGAACTGTACCCTCCCTGAGCCTTAATGTTAATCCCAGTGAGCAGAAAACACCCATTGCATTTATATAAAACATGTTTACAAATACATATGCACTGGTTAAACAAAGTTAATATAATAAATATGTACATTATTTATGTCATCATCCACTCCCTGCTCTATATGGAACTTGGTGTCGTAGATTTGCGATAGGGAATTAAGACATAGATTGGTTCCTTCTGAATAGATTAGAACAGGTGATAGCTCAGTGAGAGGTAGCGTATAGAAAATAGCTTTCCACGAGTGAGATGGTGGAAAATAACAGATTCTGTCCCTGAAATCGAGAAAGCCGCTCTCTTTCAGCCTATCTCTACAACAGATCTAGATGAGTCAGACAGTCTAGTATAATATATATTAATATGTATATCTCCACTCACATACACACCCACATAAGTGACGACAGTTAGACGCACAGACGTGAAAACTATAACAATGAAATATCGATATTTGGGAACGAGCTGACCGACACACTAGAATAAGTTTATGTAAATTTTATTATCATAAAAATTTCACAACACAGTAAATAACTTAAGACTATCAAATGAATACAAAAAATATACATAGGTTAAAGAATTACTAACAGAATATTAGACCCATAAGTGTAATCCTTTCCCCCTCTGTTTAGCCCACGATCCTGTTAGAAGAAAAGTGATAGCCTCCAAAAGAGTCACAGATATATACGCTATGGTCTAGTATTTCCCTCTACAGTTAAGAACAGAGTTGATATATTAATCTATTCTAACAGGAAAGAAAAAACCATTAGATACACAACTAGCATATAAGAAATACAAAGTGGGTGAAATATGTTATACAATAAAAGAGTCACTCATTCCTGCTCTCATTCTATTCATACAACAGTGGCCACTGACAATCTTGCTACTTACAGGCTGGATTTTTCCCTTTCTGGAACAATCTTTGGGACATACACACATACAGCAGCGCCCGTTATTTTTCGCCAAGAGAACCCCAGCTCCTCAAAAGACAGAATCAAATCCACTGTTCCGGGGAGCGTCCCCTTGGTTATTCTTATTTGGATTACTGCTTATGTCACAAGGAAAAAATCAGTTTAGGTAAGAGATGCCACAAAGCTCACAGTGTCAGAATCTTGAGGTTTCCAGTACTTTAGGAAATGTCAGGTTGGTATTTACTCCGTATAAACAATTGATTGTCACACCACAACTTGATCAAAAAACCGTCGGAAATGTTATTGTTGTAATTTTTCTCGCCACAGGGGCTGAATGTACATGAGATTTAAGGAAGAAAATATAATCTGGCTCGATAGGCCCAGTTATTGCATTTAGTCTTAAAGTTCGTGAAAATGGGTACTCTGTTTCTTTCTGGATGCAAATACAGTGCCATACAGGTGGTAACTTGCAACCCCACGTATTTAAAGATTAGTCTACTTACTTAGTCGTTCCCCTCTACCGTGAGGTGTAGAGGTTTGGAAGAGAGAGCGCCAGACTATCTATCGGCTGTCTTCCTCCTGGCCTGGTTCCATTCTAGTCCTCGGTCCTTCAAAGATTGTCTAATGTTGTCCTCCCAGCGGACTCTGGGTCGTCCTCGGGGTCTGGATCCTCTTTGTTTCCCATGCTTGTCGTGGTATCCGATCTTCTCCCATTCTGCAGACATGGCCAAACCATCTTAATTGGGACTGTTCTACTTGGGTCTGCAGGGGGTAGGATTTAAGGCCTTGACGTATCGTCTGGTTGCGTACCATGTCTCTTCTTGTTACTTCAACCACCTTCCTCAGATACCTCATTTCTGAGGTTTGGATCTGGCTTTTATGGGTTGTAGTCATTGCCCATGACTCGCATCCGTATGTAAAGAGGTTACTAATTTAATTAAATTAAATTTATTTATAGCTGTAGTAGTTTTAGCTAGAAATAGTAATTTATTTTACTATCCACTGTAACACCGTAAACTTAAAGAATATAACTGACTTATCATTTAATCACTTACTTACTTAGTCGTTCTTCTTCTACCGTGAGGTGTAGAGGTTTGGAAGAGAGAGTGCCAGACCATTCTATCAGCTGTCTTCTTCCTGGCCTGGTTCCATTCTAGTCCTCGGTCCTTCAAAGATTGTCTAATGTTGTCCTCCCAGCGAACTCTGGGTCGTCCTGGAGGTCTGGATCCCTGGCTCTTTGTTTCCCATGCTTGTCGTGGTAGCCGATCTTCTCCCATTCTGCAGACATGGCCAAACCATCTTAGTTGGGACTGTTCTATTTGGGTCTGCAGCGGATGGGATTTCAGGCCTTGAGGGATCGTCTAGTTGCGGACCATGTCTCTTATTGTTACTTCAACCACTTTCCTCAGATACCTCATTTCTGAGGTTTGGATCTGGCTTTTGTGGGTTGTAGTCATTGCCCACGACTCGCATCCATATGTCAAAACTGGGACATAGGTGGAGCGGTATACAGCCATCTTCGTTTTCTTACCAACCTCTTTCTTGCTGAGGAATCCACGATTTATGGCCTGAAAAAGTCTCCCAGCCGCTGCTTTTCGAGTGGCCAACTCTTCTTTGATGCCTCCCTTTCGGTCTATAATAGCTCCGAGATATTTAAAGTGGTCGACCTGCTCCAGGACCTGTTCTCCCAACTTAATCTGATGTTTTCTTTCTTCTCGTGATATCACCATGGATTTTGTTTTAGAGCTGCTTATGACCATCCCTCTCTCTCCAGCTCTTCCTTCCAGACTTGCAGGTTGGATTGGAGATGTGCCTCTGATTTAGCAATCAGGGCAACATCATCAGCAAATGCCAGCTCCGAAATATAGACCTGTCTCATCTTCCAGTACCCCATTGAGTACTTTCTTGTCCTCTCCCCACATGCCTTGATGGCATCGTCCATGAGCAGTATGAATAGTTAAGGTGACAGGATATCACCTTGTCTTACACCACTGGTGGTCCTGAACTCTTCTGATATGGTTTGCCGTCCTCACATAATTTCTGCAAGACTTGTAGAAGCTCTGTATAGCATGAATCAGAGGTGCTGGAATATTCTTCCTTGCCAAACAGTCCCAAAGTTTGCTCCAAGGGACCCCGTCAAACGCCTTTTCCAGATCTATGAAACAAAGATGGATCTCACTCTTATACTCAAGGGCCTTTTCACTCAGCTGTCTGAGTATGAAGATTAGGTCTTGAGTACTTCGGTTTGCTCGGAATCCGCACTGGACCTCATCCAATTGTGGCTCAGCTAGGCGTCGGAGTCTCTGCTCTAGCATTTAATCACTCTGCACATAAATCTAGTGAAGATATAATAATGGATAGGTTTGAAAAAAAAATCGAAAAAAGGTGATTCGTCTTACGAGGACAAAAGACAAAGAAAATAGTCTACGTGACGGCCACAAGGCCTTCGTCAGGAAAGACAGAAAGTGAAGGCTAGATAGGACACAAGAACTAAAATAAATATAAAAATAAAACCTAGGTACTTCTCTGAAGCAAAGCATCAAAATCCAATCAATATTCGCCGTCCACTGATGGGCACGTGGCTGAACAGGAAGTGACTTCCACCGCCGGATGTACACAATACATACTAAGAAACTAAAAACTAAAAAAAAAAAAAAAACGAAACCGAACAATAAACTACCCAAACGTAATAAAAGTAGGGACTGGAAATAGAAGAGGACAGAATGAGTGGGAGATAAACAAATATGAAATAAAAAATCAAGACAAATTAGAAATAGTGTATATTCATACATATAGGATGATGGCATAAAATAGATGAATAGGATAAGAGTGGAAAGAGTCAAAATAGAGCAAGAGAGGAAAGGGTGACCTCAGACAAAGGTGTGAAAAGTGTTGAGACCCGTTGGTTTTAGACACCCCATGCGGTGGATAAGACGGTTCTCAAGCTGTTCTCGGCTGGCAGTGTCAGAGGAGCAGGATCGGATTGCTGTGATCTGGATGTCGATGGGACCATGGTGGTCAGGACCATTGAAGTGTATGGCAACTGGTGTAGACTTTTGCTGAGCGATGTCATTTAGGTGCTTGCTGAATCTGTCCCCAAGTCGTTTGCCTGTTTGGCCAATATAGGTTTTGCAGCAACGTTTACATATGATCGTATAAATGACATTGCGAGATTCACACGTGAAGCTACTAGTGATGGTGTACGTAGCCTTAGGAAAGGACACTTTCTGGGTTGAGATGACATACTTGCACGTGTTGCATCGTGTCCGACCACAGGGTAGTGTGCCAAAGTGAGTGGCATTCTCCTTTGGGAGACGGCTGTGAACAAGAAGATCCTTCAAGGTCTTGTCGCGTCTATATGCCACCAACGGTGCTTCACCGAATACTTCTTGGGTCACAGGCTCTGCTTGGAGGATAGGGAGGTGGTGGAAAAGGATCTGTTTGACAGCAGTACTATGAGGGTGATGGGTCAAGATATAATAGGCGATTTACCACTTAAATCACTCACAAATACTATCAATATTTATTTTACTTCGCACAGTACTACTTAAAACTATCCTCTAACGCAACTGAGAAATTCTACTTAAATAAAAGTGATTTCTAGAACGTAGCTAGGTTGTCTAGCGAGGCTGTGGATGTCTGAATGAATGAAGTCTAAAACTGCTCTGGTATAAATATATCTCTGATGAAAGGAAAACCACTACATTATCGAAACCCCCGACTCTCTCTACCACATGTTCGCACCTAGAGGAAAATCTACATAATTCTATCTCATTCTGCGAATTTCTCACGCTGAAGCCGAAACAGGCTCGCAAATCGAACTGACAGTCTCTCTATGATCTTGCGTAACATGATTTACCAGACCGTGCAAGAGACTTCTGCTCTCGAGAATTCACACTATTACTTGCCTGCAAACTATGGTCATAAACGAAATACACGCACACTCGTCTTTCATCTCAAATCTTTCACCTTGAATAATTAACTTATAGGCGAGCAGATTAGAGTAAAGTGATAGACGATCGTCTTACTTCTTATCCCTGTCGAGAACTAATTAACACGATTCGGTCTCATCAAAGAACCTAGCTTAACAGCAATAAAATGCATTGCTAAATTGGCAGGGAAAAGGCAAAGGTATGAATGGGAGAGTTTTATCTTAAGAATCGAGCGTATGCAAAAAGAAGGGTAAAAAGAGCGAAATAAAGGTAAAAGAGCGGAAGAAAAAGGAAAAGACCAGTGTGACGTACGTCCAGTTTGTCAAGTGAATTTTCCCTGATTTGATGGATGATTAAAGGGACTTTAGCTTTTCATAACATTAGAATCCCTGAACATCAGTATTGTTGTAACTTTTCATCAACGAAGAGTAGCGGCTATGATCAAGGCAGTCAAAGAAGATCCCCAGAACAGAGAAGCAGAAGTTTAGCATCTCCGTACGAACACTGAACCGTTCGCAAGACGGACACGAGCGGTCAGAAGAAAGCTTCTTGCAGACTTCGCACTTCTGTGGCCACCGGCAGACTTGCCCGAAAGACGGAACGCTCAGCGTAGCGGATACGATCTGAGGAATCAGGAAACTCACCGCGAACGAGGCTAGTCTCGCCGGAATTTCACATCCTCGTGCGAGCAGCCTGAAAAGAACGTAGATCGGAAGCCAGTCGGGCCATCGTGGTTAGCATGACGGCTAAATAACTTCGACTTCCCCTGGGAACTGAAGAGGCACGAAATTTTCACACGTACCATTTATCTTGCCTTTCTAATAATAGATAAATACAGAATCTGAAAAGGGCAACGTTATCATTCGTTCTGACAGAATTCTAAGATTCACTAGCATATAGCTTAATTCCTGTTAGATTTCATCTAAATTGTTGGCTATTGGAGTGAAATTCTTTTTCTGTGCAGACGGTAATTAATACTTTAGCTTCGAGTAATCAGTGGTCTAGTTATTTCATATTTAGTTCACGGGATTGTGGTGTAAATTTAACCTTATTAAATAAGCCCACCTTCAAAGTTTTAGTGCCAACTAAATGTTACATCTATAAGTTTATTTCCTAATACAATAGCCGCTTAAGGGTATTATAACTTTAATACAGTTTAGTTCTGTATAAATAGATGTGCTTTCAACTATTAACCTCACGGGGAGTTTTTTTTTCCTTGCTTTATTAATTGAAGACGCGAGTGCAGAAAATAGTTAAACTGTAAATGTATCGCGCGTTAGCTTTTAATATGATTTTATTGTATTTCATGTTTTTTCTATTGCATCCAGAATGATCTTTTGAACCTCGCATCCCAGCAATTTAGCAGCAATGAAACATCATTTAAGCAGCCATTACGCAGCAATAATATATACCGTATCTAGAGTCTTGCCGACTCAGTTCGATTACTCCAGTGACTTATGAACATATTTGAAATTTAATCTTTGTGGCGATCCTGTTGGGATTCAGCTATCTGAAGTATACAGAAACAAAGCAAACCCAAAGACTATTTTAAAATCCCAATTCATAAAGTCGTTTTTTATAGTTATCCAACTGGAAGAAGAACAGTCAACAGTAGCAATATTTTACTCACTGCTCTATTCGTGAAGAAGAACATAGATTTCCCTGACACTGTCTGTCAAGCATAATCATTGGATTTTACCACCCCCCTGAAGAACTTACCTCAGTGTTTTGTAGTTTGTGACATTACTGCAAAAGAAAGTTATCTCCACCAGCTGTGCCAATCTTAGACACCACACCATTCCTCACACCTAGCCAAGTGCCTGTGCCATTCTTTAGGAACTTTATCTAATAAACAAACAGTACCGTTAAACTTCAACGTCCAGCGATTTCGGGACACTTTGTTAACTTCAACAACCCGCTAATCTGGGGCTGTACACGGAAGAAAATACTTTTACCTAAGCCAAGTTTTAGTGCTGTTTTTTTAATGTATTTCCTATGAAGTGCCAGAATTCACTATTTGGTAAGTCTGTGTGTGTGTGTGACTGTGTGCTGGCCAGCCAAGCGTGTTTTTTTAATGAAAAAGGAGATTTAATCTTTTTACCCTTATAATTAGTTCAAAACAGTATTAAGGTGTACTGTATTAATTGTACGGGATTTCTCCTAGCGGGATTATTTAACTGTGAGCATTCCCCCCTCCCGGGAAAATTGGTTGATTAAAGGAAAACATTTGATGACCCCTAGCTTTTCCTTTACCCTTATTACTGTAACCCCCTTGACTCAGAGTAATAAATTTACCATTGGGTTAAATTGCCTATCTCTGATCATCACCCCCCCCCCCCTTTCTCGTCCTTGGGACCGGGTCTTTTCTGTTAGTAAATACAAGCGGGAAAAGGTGCATTGGATACTTCTCCTCAAACCCCCCCCTCCCCTGTCATTTTGTATTTTGTAACCCATGATTTCTGACTGTAAATTGATATTACTTGTGACTTGATTTTTATGATAATAAAAGTATTAAAAACTTTATTAGCATTTGGTGTCGGCTGGCCCAAAACCCAAACATTTCCCATATTTTGTTATCGTAGTGTGTATTCATGTACGTTGTGCGTCAGAATCACCAAATCGGTGTGCGCGCATGAGCGACTGGAACTGACAAACAACTGTTTGTTCAGAAGAGTGGTAGGAATAGTTTTGAGAGACAAATATTGTCGTAATAAGAGACTGTCCTTACTCTTCGCCAGCCCTTGTGAATCTACTACCTCACTTTCCTAAATCCTTATTCTCACAGAGCCTTCACTATCATTCTACACTCTAAAAGGACCAATATCCATCAGAACTCTCTCAGATAAAATTACGACAATAAATGGTTAGCTCGTCCCGGATTCTGAGCCTAGTTTAAATAGAGTGTGGTTGATTGTCTTTGTGAAGTAGGGTATAATCTTAAAAAAAAAAGTAATTACTTCCCCTAGACAAAGCCTTTTAGTATTTTGGGCCGACCACACAATAAGTATTACGGGTTTGTTCTTTCCACAGGAGCAGGAAGTTAGTGATAATAAAATATTTGTCACCTTTGTATTCTCTGGCAGAGAAAATTGAAATTTTGTTATATAATTGCTGGGATTGCGTGATTGGTTTTACAGTCACTAAAGGTTTTTGAAGTTAAAAAGAGTTGAGCTTAGCTAAAGATGGATTGTTCTGATTTTTTAAATTAAGTTAACAACGTCTCATCTCATTAATTGACTTCAGGGGCGAGTTTTTGTGACGGAGAATTAAAATTTTAGGGAAAAAATTTTTTTCCTTTTAAATTGTTTTAATATAAATTTTTCTCAACTGTTAGTAAGAGTAGATTCTTTTCTAGTGTAACTTACCATTTTAGTGGCATAGTCGCTTGCGTTAAGAGTCTTAAGTGACAATAATAGCAGCGATAAGTTTGCACATTGCAAATAGGAGGTAACACAAGTAAATTTATACTTTGTGTTTTTTTTTTCTCGTAGCGGCTTTGAGTTTTTTCCCTTCTTGTTCTTTCGTACTATTCTCTAGTCATACTACATCTTATTCTGTGACAATGGCAGAGAGGATAAAGATGAGATCCATCCTGAGGCTGGAAGCGAAAGAGGCAGGTTTAGACGCAGAAGCGGCGAACCTGTTTATCAACCAGGAACTGGAAATATATGACGCGGAGCAACAAAGAGCAGAAGCAGAGAGGAAGGAAGAGAAACAAAGAGCAGAAGCTGAGAGGAAGGAAGAAAAAGAGAGAGAAGAGAGGGCAGAAGCTAGGAAGAAAGAAGCGGACGATCGTCAATTGGAGCAGAAGAAAATTGAGGCAGAGATGGAAGCTCGCAGGGAGAGAGAGAGAGACAGGGAAAGACAGCATGAACTGGCGCTTAAGGCTTTAGAGAGTCGGGGCGCCTCTACTTCGAATAACGGAGAGCCGTCGTCGCCCCAGTCTCAGTCATTGGACCTCTCCAGTACTCAATCTGCCCAATTAATTGCGATGTCTTTTGCTTTAGAGTCTTTTCCTAGCCCTAACAAAAAAATTGACAGCTTCCTAGAAAAATTCGAGAGGCTCGCAAATCTGTATGGGTTAGAGAGTTCCCGCTGGGCACTTAAACTCTCACCGTCACTGGAAGGCAATGCTTATGATGTATACGTGAAGCTGGGAACCAACCAACATGATTACGACATTCTGAAGAAGGCCTTACTAGAGCGGTTTGAGATGACCGCCCGAAAATTTCTGCAAATGTTCAGAAACAGCCGGAAAGAGAGCACGGAAACTTTTCCGCAGTTCTCTTCACGTCTCACGGGATATTTGACAAAGTGCATAGAATTATCTGAATTACCTCTTTCATATGAGGGACTTCTAGAAATTGTTCTTATTGAACAGATAAAATCCACTTTGTCCAATGACACCCGTAGATTTTTGGCTGAACAGGGGGCAGTCAGGCTTGAGGACATCCTCAATAAGGCCGAACGCTATAGCAATGCAATGGCCGAATTTCCCAGCACTAAACGTAAACCCGCAGATGAGCCATCTCGAAAACAAAATCTAGAGCAGTCATCCTATTCTTCCAATCCTTCTCAACATTATAACCAACGAGATAATAATAACCAGAGACCTCCCCAGGAAAAAATCGAAATTCTACAAAACCCGATACCCTCCAAATAATACTTCTGATCAACCCACCAAGCCTACGTGGCAGCGCGGCCACCAAGGTCAAGGAAAAGGGAAGACCCCTACAACAGAAACGTCTGATCAGGGCAAACAAACCGGTCCGAACCGCATCGGATGTTTGCATACAGCCTCGAAAGGTAGAGTCAATGTCAGTGATTCTCAACCTGAGGGGGACCGACCCTCAACTCGAGGAACTGTAATTTTGAATGGTACCTCAACTACTTGTCTCTTTGACACTGGACTAAGCTTTAGTTGTATTGTCGCTAGGCACCTAGTCAAAACAGGTCAGGAGACAGAGGAAACCGTCAAACTTAGTGGAGTTTTCAGGAGTGATGCACCCAGGACGCTTCCTATCGCACTGGTAGAAATACACTCTGACTTTGTCAGAGGGGTTATTAAAGCGGCCATTATGGATGATCCTATCTACCCAGTTATCCTGGGATGTAGATATGTGTTGATTGGGAGACCAAAGGAGCCGATTGTGGCAGCGGTAACCACAAGAGGGCAAGCCAAGAAGGAGAGGGAGCCTGCGCCAAATTTGTTGCCGAATGAACTGAAGGATGCGCAACAAAAGGACCCTACTCTGGAGCCCTGCGTTAGAAAACTGCCCATGGCTAAGGACCCCAGACACAACGGAGACATCTTTTCTAAGGACGGCGTATTGTATCGTAGAACGGGCAACCCGGACACGGGGAATAACCAGCTCCTAGTACCGACGCAGTACAGAAGCCAGATCTTAGAAATGGGGCACTCTCTTCCCTTTAGCGGACATATGGGACAAAACGCCACTATTCAGCGAATAAAAACCCACTATTGGTGGCCAGGAATGAACTCTGACATTATCAGGTATGTGAAATCCTGCGCCCAGGCCAACGGGTAGCACCCAAGCACTTGACACCCCCAGTACCCATGGGGCAAATGCCAATTGTGGGTACTCCATTTGAACGGGTTGCTGTCGACATCATTGAACCCCTGGAAAGGACCAAAAGAAAGAACAGGTTCATCCTGACATTAGTCGACACTTGCACAATGTGGGCCGAAGCTGTACCGCTAACATGCACAGATTCCAAGCATGTCGCAGAAGCCCTCGTGCAAATCTTTACACGGTTGGGATTCCCTCAACAAGTTTTGACGGACAATGGATCCCAATTCCGTAGCCTGTTAATGGAGGAGATCTTTAAGATCTTGAGGGCCAAACATATCCACACAAGTCCCTACCATCCGGACGGAAATGGGCTCGTGGAACGTTTTAATGGCAGCCTCACCACCATGTTACGTAAGCTGGGTCAGGAGAAACCGGAAGACTGGGACCTATATATATCGGCTGCCTTATTCGCCTACCGAGAGGTACCCCAAGCGTCTACGGGATTCGCGCCAGCTACACTTTTATTTGGCAGACCTATTAAGGGGCCACTAGAAGCCTTACTTCGGTAACTGACAGACCAAAAGGCTGACGAGACAGTCGTCTCTGCAAGCAAGTATGTATCGGAGCTCAAGGAAAGGCTGAGGCTAGGATGGGATCTAGCTACAACGAACCTTAAGAAAGCTCGCGCTAAACATGCTAAAAGATACAACAAAGCAGCAAAAGAGAGAGAGAGAGCTACAACCAGGGGAGAAAGTTTTGTTGCTACTTCCAACCGGAAGCAATAAACTTCGCATCGGATGGCAAGGGCCGTTTACCGTCCTTAAAAAGATCTCACGTACTAATTACAAGATCTCCATTAAAGGAAAGGAGAAGGTCTTCCACATAAATCTGCTTAAGAAATATTTGGCAAAACCGGTGCCATCCTTCGAGCATCTCCTGGCTGTCGCCATAGCAACGGAAGACGAGGAAGACGATGATGGTTGCATGGAGTATCCACTGCAACCCACAGAATCCTTTAAAGATGTCAAGTTCGGCGACAATCTCTCACCAAAACAACAACAGAAACCAGGGCGCTACTAAAACAGTACAGTGCAGTCTTAACGGATGTACCTGGTCGAACAAATCTCATCGAATTTGACATGAAATTAACAAACGAGACCCCTGTTCGAACCAGAGTTTACCCCATCCCGTACGCTAAAGCTTATGCACTTCGCGGAGAAATAGACAAGCTGCGACAGGCAGGAATTATCAGTGAGTCTACATCTCCTTACAGTTAAAGTGTAGTGCTGTTGCAGAAGCCCAATAAGGAAGTTCGGCTGTGTATAGATTACCGGCTACTAAACGCTGTTACGGAATTCCAGCCCGAACCTCTCCAAACTGTTTCTGAGTTGTTCACCAAGCTCAGCAAGGCAACGATTTTCTCCAAGATTGACC
This sequence comes from Oreohelix idahoensis, assembly GCA_024509875.1. Taxonomy (NCBI): domain Eukaryota; kingdom Metazoa; phylum Mollusca; class Gastropoda; order Stylommatophora; family Oreohelicidae; genus Oreohelix; species Oreohelix idahoensis. Next base: position 78,589 of record JAMPIV010017279.1, read on the forward strand.
TCAGTAAAGGTTATTATCAAATACCAGTCAAGGAGGAAGTTAAACCTTTGTTAGCTTTCAGCACTAGTGAAGGACATTACACATTTAATGTGATGCCGTTCGGATTGCATAACGCACCAGGAGTGTTCACCAGAATGATGAGGAAGCTGTTAGAACCTTTGCAAAGTCCCCACATCCATAATTTCATGGATGACATATTAATTGCATCGGAAACCTACGACGAACATATTGCTACGGTTGCTATGCTCCTCAGGAGACTACAGGAAACTGGTCTCATAGCCAGACCTAGCAAATGTCTCATCGGGTTTGAAAAGCTAGACTTCTTGGGGCATACTATTTCCCACGGCTGTAGTTGGCCTGTTCAGAAGAACGTGGAGAAAATAGCTGCAGCCAAAAGGCCCAGAACGAAGAAAGACGTGCGTTCCTTCCTATCACTATGTGCATATTATCAGAAATACATCGAGAACTTCAACGGACATACGGCACCTCTGACTGACCTCACCAAGAAAGGTTGTCCTGATAAGGTCATGTGGGATCAAAAGTGCGAACATGCATACAGCACTTTGAAAGGACAGTTGTCGGCATACCCAATCCTAAGGTTACCTGACCTTAAGAAGCCTTTCGTACTGAGAATTGACGCGTCAACTCAGGGCATCATTTAAGCAGCCATTACGCAGCAATAATATATACCGTATCTAGAGTCTTGCCGACTCAGTTCGATTACTCCAGTGACTTATGAACATATTTGAAATTTAATCTTTGTGGCGATCCTGTTGGGATTCAGCTATCTGAAGTATACAGAAACAAAGCAAACCCAAAGACTATTTTAAAATCCCAATTCATAAAGTCGTTTTTTATAGTTATCCAACTGGAAGAAGAACAGTCAACAGTAGCAATATTTTACTCACTGCTCTATTCGTGAAGAAGAACATAGATTTCCCTGACACTGTCTGTCAAGCATAATCATTGGATTTTACCACCCCCCTGAAGAACTTACCTCAGTGTTTTGTAGTTTGTGACATTACTGCAAAAGAAAGTTATCTCCACCAGCTGTGCCAATCTTAGACACCACACCATTCCTCACACCTAGCCAAGTGCCTGTGCCATTCTTTAGGAACTTTATCTAATAAACAAACAGTACCGTTAAACTTCAACGTCCAGCGATTTCGGGACACTTTGTTAACTTCAACAACCCGCTAATCTGGGGCTGTACACGGAAGAAAATACTTTTACCTAAGCCAAGTTTTAGTGCTTTTTTTTATGTATTTCCTATGAAGTGCCAGAATTCACTATTTGGTAAGTCTGTGTGTGTGTGTGACTGTGTGCTGGCCAGCCAAGCGTGTTTTTTTAATGAAAAAGGAGATTTAATCTTTTTACCCTTATAATTAGTTCAAAACAGTATTAAGGTGTACTGTATTAATTGTACGGGATTTCTCCTAGCGGGATTATTTAACTGTGAGCATTCCCCCCTCCCGGGAAAATTGGTTGATTAAAGGAAAACATTTGATGACCCCTAGCTTTTCCTTTACCCCTTATTACTGTAACCCCCTTGACTCAGAGTAATAAATTTACCATTGGGTTAAATTGCCTATCTCTGATCATCACACCCCGCCCCCTTCTCGTCCTTGGGACCGTGTCTTTTCTGTTAGTAAATACAAGCGGGAAAAGGTGCGTTGGATACTTCTCCTCAAAACCCTCCCCCCCCCCCCCCTCCTGTCATTTTGTATTTTGTAACCCATGATTTCTGACTGTAAATTGATATTACTTGTGACTTGATTTTTATGATAATAAAAGTATTAAAAACTTTATTAGCATTTGGTGTCGGCTGGCCCAAAACCCAAACATTTCCCATATTTTGTTATCGTAGTGTGTATTCATGTACGTTGTGCGTCAGAATCACCAAATCGGTGTGCGCGCATGAGCGACTGGAACTGACAAACAACTGTTTGTTCAGAAGAGTGGTAGGAATAGTTTTGAGAGACAAATATTGTCGTAATAAGAGACTGTCCTTACTCTTCGCCAGCCCTTGTGAATCTACTACCTCACTTTCCTAAATCCTTATTCTCACAGAGCCTTCACTATCATTCTACACTCTAAAAGGACCAATATCCATCAGAACTCTCTCAGATAAAATTACGACAATAAATGGTTAGCTCGTCCCGGATTCTGAGCCTAGTTTAAATAGAGTGTGGTTGATTGTCTTTGTGAAGTAGGGTATAATCTTAAAAAAAAAAGTAATTACTTCCCCTAGACAAAGCCTTTTAGTATTTTGGGCCGACCACACAATAAGTATTACAGGTTTGTTCTTTCCACAGGAGCAGGAAGTTAGTGATAATAAAATATTTGTCACCTTTGTATTCTCTGGCAGAGAAAATTGAAATTTTGTTATATAATTGCTGGGATTGCGTGATTGGTTTTACAGTCACTAAAGGTTTTTGAAGTTAAAAAGAGTTGAGCTTAGCTAAAGACGGATTGTTCTGATTTTTTAAATTAAGTTAACAACGTCTCATCTCATTAATTGACTTCAGGGGCGAGTTTGTGTGACGGAGAATTAAAAATTTTAGGGAAATTTTTTTTTTTCCTTTTAAATTGTTTTAATATAAATTTTTCTCTACTGTTAGTAAGAGTAGATTCTTTTCTAGTGTAACTTACCATTTTAGTGGCATAGTCGCTTGCGTTAAGAGTCTTAAGTGACAATAATAGCAGCGATAAGTTTGCACATTGCAAATAGGAGGTAACACAAGTAAATTTATACTTTGTGTTTTTTTTTTCTCGTAGCGGCTTTGAGTTTTTTCCCTTCTTGTTCTTTCGTACTATTCTCTAGTCATACTACATCTTATTCTGTGACAATGGCAGAGAGGATAAAGATGAGATCCATCCTGAGGCTGGAAGCGAAAGAGGCAGGTTTAGACGCAGAAGCGGCGAACCTGTTTATCAACCAGGAACTGGAAATATATGACGCGGAGCAACAAAGAGCAGAAGCAGAGAGGAAGGAAGAGAAACAAAGAGCAGAAGCTGAGAGGAAGGAAGAAAAAGAGAGAGAAGAGAGGGCAGAAGCTAGGAAGAAAGAAGCGGACGATCGTCAATTGGAGCAGAAGAAAATTGAGGCAGAGATGGAAGCTCGCAGGGAGAGAGAGAGAGACAGGGAAAGACAGCATGAACTGGCGCTTAAGGCTTTAGAGAGTCGGGGCGCCTCTACTTCGAATAACGGAGAGCCGTCGTCGCCCCAGTCTCAGTCATTGGACCTCTCCAGTACTCAATCTGCCCAATTAATTGCGATGTCTTTTGCTTTAGAGTCTTTTCCTAGCCCTAACAAAAAAATTGACAGCTTCCTAGAAAAATTCGAGAGGCTCGCCAATCTGTATGGGTTAGAGAGTTCCCGCTGGGCACTTAAACTCTCAACGTCACTGAAAGGCAATGCTTATGACGTATACACAAAGCTGGGAACCAACCAACATGATTACGACATGCTGAAGAAGGCCTTGCTAGAGCGGTTTGAGATACCGCCCGAAAATTTCTGCAAATGTTCAGAAACAGCCGGAAAGAGAGCACGGAAACTTTTCCGCAGTTCTCTTCACGTCTCACGGGATATTTGACAAAGTGCATAGAATTATCTGAATTACCTCTTTCATATGAGGGACTTCTAGAAATTGTTCTTATTGAACAGATAAAATCCACTTTGTCCAATGACACCCGTAGATTTTTGGCTGAACAGGGGGCAGTCAGGCTTGAGGACATCCTCAATAAGGCCGAACGCTATAGCAATGCAATGGCCGAATTTCCCAGCACTAAACGTAAACCCGCAGATGAGCCATCTCGAAAACAAAATCTAGAGCAGTCATCCTATTCTTCCAATCCTTCTCAACATTATAACCAACGAGATAATAATAACCAGAGACCTCCCCAGGAAAAATCGAAATTCTACAAAACCCGATACCCTCCAAATAATACTTCTGATCAACCCACCAAGCCTACGTGGCAGCGCGGCCACCAAGGTCAAGGAAAAGGGAAGACCCCTACAACAGAAACGTCTGATCAGGGCAAACAAACCGGTCCGAACCGCATCGGATGTTTGCATACAGCCTCGAAAGGTAGAGTCAATGTCAGTGATTCTCAACCTGAGGGGGACCGACCCTCAACTCGAGGAACTGTAATTTTGAATGGTACCTCAACTACTTGTCTCTTTGACACTGGACTAAGCTTTAGTTGTATTGTCGCTAGGCACCTAGTCAAAACAGGTCAGGAGACAGAGGAAACCGTCAAACTTAGTGGAGTTTTCAGGAGTGATGCACCCAGGACGCTTCCTATCGCACTGGTAGAAATACACTCTGACTTTGTCAGAGGGGTTATTAAAGCGGCCATTATGGATGATCCTATCTACCCAGTTATCCTGGGATGTAGATATGTGTTTATTGGGAGACCAAAGGAGCCGACTGTGGCAGCGGTAACCACAAGAGGGCAAGCCAAGAAGGAGAGGGAGCCTGCGCCAAATTTGTTGCCGAATGAACTGAAGGATGCGCAACAAAAGGACCCTACTCTGGAGCCCTGCTTTAGAAAACTGCCCATGGCTAAGGACCCCAGACACAACGGAGACATCTTTTCTAAGGACGGCGTATTGTATCGTAGAACGGGCAACCCGGACACGGGGAATAACCAGCTCCTAGTACCGACGCAGTACAGAAGCCAGATCTTAGAAATGGGGCACTCTCTTCCCTTTAGCGGACATATGGGACAAAACGCCACTATTCAGCGAATAAAAACCCACTATTGGTGGCCAGGAATGAACTCTGACATTATCAGGTATGTGAAATCCTGCGCCCAGGGCCAACGGGTAGCACCCAAGCACTTGACACCCCCAGTACCCATGGGGCAAATGCCAATTGTGGGTACTCCATTTGAACGGGTTGCTGTCGACATCATTGAACCCCTGGAAAGGACCAAAAGAAAGAACAGGTTCATCCTGACATTAGTCGACACTTGCACAATGTGGGCCGAAGCTGTACCGCTAACATGCACAGATTCCAAGCATGTCGCAGAAGCCCTCGTGCAAATCTTTACACGGTTGGGATTCCCTCAACAAGTTTTGACGGACAATGGATCCCAATTCCGTAGCCTGTTAATGGAGGAGATCTTTAAGATCTTGAGGGCCAAACATATCCACACAAGTCCCTACCATCCGGACGGAAATGGGCTCGTGGAACGTTTTAATGGCAGCCTCACCACCATGTTACGTAAGCTGGGTCAGGAGAAACCGGAAGACTGGGACCTATATATATCGGCTGCCTTATTCGCCTACCGAGAGGTACCCCAAGCGTCTACGGGATTCGCGCCAGCTACACTTTTATTTGGCAGACCTATTAAGGGGCCACTAGAAGCCTTACTTCGGTAACTGACAGACCAAAAGGCTGACGAGACAGTCGTCTCTGCAAGCAAGTATGTATCGGAGCTCAAGGAAAGGCTGAGGCTAGGATGGGATCTAGCTACAACGAACCTTAAGAAAGCTCGCGCTAAACATGCTAAAAGATACAACAAAGCAGCAAAAGAGAGAGAGAGCTACAACCAGGGGAGAAAGTTTTGTTGCTACTTCCAACCGGAAGCAATAAACTTCGCATCGGATGGCAAGGGCCGTTTACCGTCCTTAAAAAGATCTCACGTACTAATTACAAGATCTCCATTAAAGGAAAGGAGAAGGTCTTCCACATAAATCTGCTTAAGAAATATTTGGCAAAACCGGTGCCATCCTTCGAGCATCTCCTGGCTGTCGCCATAGCAACGGAAGACGAGGAAGACGATGATGGTTGCATGGAGTATCCACTGCAACCCACAGAATCCTTTAAAGATGTCAAGTTCGGCGACAATCTCTCACCAAAACAACAACAGAAACCAGGGCGCTACTAAAACAGTACAGTGCAGTCTTAACGGATGTACCTGGTCGAACAAATCTCATCGAATTTGACATGAAATTAACAAACGAGACCCCTGTTCGAACCAGAGTTTACCCCATCCCGTACGCTAAAGCTTATGCACTTCGCGGAGAAATAGACAAGCTGCGACAGGCAGGAATTATCAGTGAGTCTACATCTCCTTACAGTTAAAGTGTAGTGCTGTTGCAGAAGCCCAATAAGGAAGTTTCGGCTGTGTATAGATTACCGCTACTAAACGCTGTTACGGAATTCCAGCCCGAACCTCTCCAAACTGTTTCTGAGTTGTTCACCAAGCTCAGCAAGGCAACGATTTTCTCCAAGATTGACCTCAGTAAAGGTTATTATCAAATACCAGTCAAGGAGGAAGTTAAACCTTTGTTAGCTTTCAGCACTAGTGAAGGACATTACACATTTAATGTGATGCCGTTCGGACTGCATAACGCACCAGGAGTGTTCACCAGAATGATGAGGAAGCTGTTAGAACCTTTGCAAAGTCCCCACATCCATAATTTCATGGATGACATATTAATTGCATCGGAAACCTACGACGAACATATTGCTACGGTTGCTATGCTCCTCAGGAGACTACAGGAAACTGGTCTCATAGCCAGACCTAGCAAATGTCTCATCGGGTTTGAAAAGCTAGACTTCTTGGGGCATACTATTTCCCACGGCTGTAGTTGGCCTGTTCAGAAGAACGTGGAGAAAATAGCTGCAGCCAAAAGGCCCAGAACGAAGAAAGACGTGCGTTCCTTCCTATCACTATGTGCATATTATCAGAAATACATCGAGAACTTCAACGGACATACGGCACCTCTGACTGACCTCACCAAGAAAGGTTGTCCTGATAAGGTCATGTGGGATCAAAAGTGCGAACATGCATACAGCACTTTGAAAGGACAGTTGTCGGCATACCCAATCCTAAGGTTACCTGACCTTAAGAAGCCTTTCGTACTGAGAATTGACGCGTCAACTCAGGGCATCATTTAAGCAGCCATTACGCAGCAATAATATATACCGTATCTAGAGTCTTGCCGACTCAGTTCGATTACTCCAGTGACTTATGAACATATTTGAAATTTAATCTTTGTGGCGATCCTGTTGGGATTCAGCTATCTGAAGTATACAGAAACAAAGCAAACCCAAAGACTATTTTAAAATCCCAATTCATAAAGTCGTTTTTTATAGTTATCCAACTGGAAGAAGAACAGTCAACAGTAGCAATATTTTACTCACTGCTCTATTCGTGAAGAAGAACATAGATTTCCCTGACACTGTCTGTCAAGCATAATCATTGGATTTTACCACCCCCCCCCTGAAGAACTTACCTCAGTGTTTTGAAGTTTGTGACATTACTGCAAAAGAAAGTTATCTCCACCAGCTGTGCCAATCTTAGACACCACACCATTCCTCACACCTAGCCAATGCCTGTGCCATTCTTTAGGAACTTTATCTAATAAACAAACAGTACCGTTAAACTTCAACGTCCAGCGATTTCGGGACACTTTGTTAACTTCAACAACCCGCTAATCTGGGGCTGTACACGGAAGAAAATACTTTTACCTAAGCCAAGGTTTAGTGCTGTTTTTTATGTATTTCCTATGAAGTGCCAGAATTCACTATTTGGTAAGTCTGTGTGTGTGTGACTGTGTGCTGGCCAGCCAAGCGTGTTTTTTTTTAATGAAAAAGGAGATTTAATCTTTTTACCCTTATAATTAGTTCAACCTATTATTAAGGTGTACTGTATTAATTGTACGGGATTTCTCCTAGCGGGATTATTTAACTGTGAGCATTCCCCCCTCCCGGGAAAATTGGTTGATTAAAGGAAAACATTTGATGACCCCTAGCTTTTCCTTTACCCCTTATTACTGTAACCCCCTTGACTCAGAGTAATAAATTTACCATTGGGTTAAATTGCCTATCTCTGATCATCACACCCCCCCCCTTCTCGTCCTTGGGACCGGGTCTTTTCTGTTAGTAAATACAAGCGGGAAAACGTGCATTGGATACTTCTCCTCTCCCCCCCCCCCCCCCCCTGTCATTTTGTAACCCATGATTTCTGACTGTAAATTGATATTACTTGTGACTTGATTTTTATGATAATAAAAGTATTAAAAACTTTATTAGCATTTGGTGTCGGCTGGCCCAAAACCCAAACATTTCCCATATTTTGTTATCGTAGTGTGTATTCATGTACGTTGTGCGTCAGAATCACCAAATCGGTGTGTGCGCATGAGCGACTGGAACTGACAAACAACTGTTTGTTCAGAAGAGTGGTAGGAATAGTTTTGAGAGACAAATATTGTCGTAATAAGAGACTGTCCTTACTCTTCCCCAGCCCTTGTGAATCTACTACCTGTTACGTGCAGTCTTTGATATCTTACAATATTATACATAGGTAATTTTTTAGTGCTTAAGGGAAAGTCATTATTGAGTTACTTCCCTTGAAAGTTGTGTCGGCTCTTTCGATCAAACTCCGCGGATAAATCCATTTTACTGCGATTTATTCGTTGTTTGGGTAATAATAGATTGTTCTTGCTTCAGAATATCTATGGCCTGAATTTATGTGTATTGTTTGTCTGAGTAGGACGAGTCTGTCTTATATCTGTATATCGTTACATATCTAAGTCGAACTATATGTTCTGTTGTCTCTAGAGAGGTCGAAGGCTATTCGGCGGATGTGTCGCTAGAGTGTGGTGTGATTTGGCTTCGTCCTGATAGGGACTGTGTGTTTTCCATGTCGGCCTGTCGCCGGGGAAAAAGTGATCTCAGTATTTGTGGGGAAGGTGATAGTCGTCTAAACCTATCGTGTATGCTTTACCCCAGTGTTTAGTCGTATTGCCAAGGAATGGCAGTTTCATATTTCCTCTACCAAGGTAATCAAAGATACTCTTATGAACTCTCGATCGAAGCCACCATTTTCGATAGTTACGATTTGAATGTCTAAGAGAATATATTTGACTCGATGAAAACGACTTCGATTCCTAGCAGCACTATATCCTGTAGATTGCAGTCAATTGTTCATGATCAAATCTACAGAGCAATGAAATGTTTTATGAATGACTAACTTTAGGACAGATTCATTATCTGTATCCAAACGTGAGTGACAGCTCACGAGTGAAGCCATCTTGGAACCAAAACATGTAGTGACTTTCAAGAAGAGAAAAGGGATGCCCGTATTATCGCTTGTTTAGTCCAGAGATCACTGCTACACATGAGAACCCGTTATTAGCGGTTCAATATTATTATATGGAAAAATATGTGCTGAACATTATGTTGAAGAATCGTCGCTAGACGAGATTAGGTTTAGAAGCCATCTGAAATATTGTTTATAAGCTGACGTGCTCAGTCAGTGAAGTCAGATGATATATGTATGGGCGATACTGAGTGCTTGGTTACTGACAGTCCATTATACACTTATTCTACATGAGTGCCCATGTAACATTGCAAGACCATTTATCCACTGTACTATGATGTATTATGGCAACCTGTGATTTGTCACTATCTGTGCTGTCGAGTGTGTACGTCCAATTAAACTTTAGAAAAGGTACACAGTCGTTGGTGTCGATGACTTCCAGCCATACATGAGTGTGAGAAAAGAACATTTTTTGTCAACACCACGAACCTTTATCATCATTCGCACATTATACACTCAATCCATGTCTACACACCACTGCGTAGGTCAAGTTGACATTCCATACACTACAGTGGAGCAAACAACACCATAGAGATCTTATCAACTGATGATGATGATGATGTCTGCTTCCATCCACTTATATCTATCTTTTGGTGGATATCATTAACGGGAATAAAAATCCAACGTTATCAACCTTATCAACTGGTGGACCAGCTTTCTGGGTTTGACCTCGCAGAAGTTCAGAAGTCAACAGATTACCGATACCAGACCGTTTCCTGTGGCTGATACGACACACTTGCAGTATTGGTTTGCTCTTTGTCAACACTTCGTCACGTGACCTGTCAGGTGAATGCAGTATGTAGGTCAGCGTTGTTGACATTTTTTACATTAGACATTATAGAGTTTCACAGAACAGTTGGATCAATTCTTGTCAATGTTAACAGGAAGACAGTATGAGTGAACTAAGAAGTCCTATTTTCATCGATGGATCTTCTTGTTTTCCATATATGAACTTTAATATTTAAGGCCAGAATGTTTAATTGAATAAAGTGGCAGTTTGTTTGTTTTCATAAAAATAACTTTGCCATTACTGTAAGACTGAGCCTATTTTGCAACACATACTATCATACACATAATTTATATATATTTATGTTTACATGTTATTTGTTTGTATAGTATGTTAGTTTCTATGTCAGCGGGTTGTGTTTAAGGTTGGGCGGCGTCCTCACAACAGAATATCCCACGTCATAGAGGGTCCGTTGTGGGCGTTTTCTATAGGTGCAATTTTCTTGATTGAAAATTTGCTGCGACAACTGTTGCTTTTGTGTTAGCTGTGAAGTCTGTAATTATTGTTATTTTTGTAATATTTCTTTGTTCTTTAGTTTTGTTTTGATTTGTTTGTAATTTGTTGGTCTAACCTTTTCTATCTTTCAGTTCTATTCTCAATTTATATTCATATATTGTGACGTCATTTGTGTTGTTATTCTTTGCAGATTCAGTGATTATTTTCATTGATTTCCCTATTTGATTTATTTTGATTTCTGCAAACGTTCTTGTATTGTCAGTCCTATTTGTACTTTATGTATTCTGTTGGTTGACATATGTTTTATATAGGTATATTTCATAAGACACAATTGCCTGTGCACTGCACTTGGATTATGGTATAAACCAGTACCTGATTATTATTACTATTATACAAGACCTTATTAAAGGCTTGTGACCCACAGATATTGGGATAGTATACTGATTAATCAAGTCATTGAGAACTTGTGGTATTATTATTGATTAAGGTGATTAGTATTATTGTTAGACATCATGGCTACATTAGAATACTTCATTACACAAGGGAAAGCCCTTGATAAGACTGGTCAACAATTAGAACAATGGGCAGTTGCTCAATATGACAAAGCATTAGCTGCAGAAGAGAAAAGATTAGCTGCAGAAGAAAGAAAAGCTATGGCAGAAGAGAAAAGATTAGAAAGAGAAGCTGAGGCTGCTGCTGAACAAAAGAAATTGCAGATGCAGGTGGAGGAAAGGAGATTTGAAGCTGAACAAAAAAAATTAGAAAGAGAAGCTGCAGCTGAACAAAAAAAATTAGAAAGAGAAGCTGCTGCGGAACAAAAAAGATTAGACAGTGAAGCTGAACAAAAAAGATTAGACAGGGAAGCTGAACAAAAAAGATTAGACAGGGAGGCTGAACAAAAAAGATTAGATGCTGAAGAGAAAAAAGCAATAAGAGAACATGAATTTGAGTTAGAGAAATTGAGATTGACAAGTATGAGTAATGTTAATCAGGCATCTAGTGGTAATGGTAAACCTTCTACTTACAAGGTTAAGGTTCCACCGTTCAATCAGTCCAGTGACGATATTACATTCTGGCTGGATAGATTTGAACGTTCTTGTCGTACACATAATGTGGATAAATCACAATACGCTAATCAATTATCAGAAAACTTGAAAGGTGAATCTTTGACTAGATTATGCCTTGTAGGAGAAGCAGATAAGGATAATTATGATGTCATTAGGGCGGCTTTGATAAAAAAATATCAGCTAAGTGAGGAAGGCTATCGCCTTTTATTTAAAACGATGGTGCCTGAGACGGGTGTAGAATTCTCAGAATTCACTGCAAAGGCACGTCTCACAGTTGATCGTTGGATTGAGCTTTCCAAAACAGAAAAAACGTATGAAGGACTTATGGATTTGTTGCTCAGAGATAAGATTATGTCATGTGTGAACAAACCTTTCCTTGAATTTATACATGAGCGTAAACCCAAATCTCTAAAAGAAATGGAAGAATATTGTTCCCAATATGTCACTGCACACCCCGACGTGACTTTTGGCAACACTAAGATTAAGGAGAGTATGCCAGTTGCTTCAGCAACACCATACAATCCCAATTATTCACACAGATTTCAGGGACCTCAAAACAGATTTGATAAAAAAGGTAACCATAATAGTTATCAAAACCAAGGTAACCAATCATTTCAGGGTTCTTCTTCAAAGAACTGGAGACGACCTGATAGCTCTCGACACAGGGGTGGTCATAATTATAGGAATTTCCGTAGAGGAAGTAATTATAGAAACTATCAGGGTTATCCGTCTTGGAGTCAACAAGATCATAATTACAGAGATACTCATTATAATGAATATGATAATGGTAACCAAGGGAACTATGACTCAAACCCAAATAGGGGTTACAATAGAGGTAACAATAACTACAGAGGTGATAATAACCGAGGTAGATCTCAATACAAAAGACATAAACCACATTTTCAGGCAAACTCTGCACAACAAGAGTCCAATGAAGCCTATAAACAGAGTAAAGATAATAATGATGCTAGTAATATGGCATGTGCCGCTTTTGATTTTGGGAGAGCATCTCAGTGCCCCCAATGCAAAACGCTATTTGAGCCAACCACAGTGTCTACTTTAAGCTGTGGCCATCCTCTTCCTGCTCTTCCGGCATCAGTCGCGCATGATGGAAGAGGTTCTCTTGTCTTACATAAGGGTTTAGTGAATAACAATCCAGTCTCTGTGCTATTTGATTCTGGATGCACCACAATTGGTGTTAGGCAGTCACTCGTAGATCCTTCCCGTGCCACTGGACAAGTAGTCAAATGTGTAACATTTGGCGGCACATTAGAGAAATACTCTACTGCTATCATTAGGATTGCTACTCCTTTCTTTACAGGAGATGTACACGCATGTCTTCTTCCGAATCCGATCGCTGACCTCATCATCGGTCGCATTCATGGAGTCAAAGAATGCACTCCGCAACAAATTTCCACGTGGGAAAGGCAAAACATGCAGATTGCTAACGCTGTAGTCACTAGAGCTCAGGCTCTTAATATGCCTCAAACTTCATCTATTGAAAATAATGAAGTGCATAACCAAGATAATCCCTTGGTAATTTCTCGTGACTCGTTTATAAAACAGCAAGAAGATGATCCCACTCTGAAGAAATTCTTCATTCTTGCAACTAAAGGTGATCCGAATAAAGACACAAGTCGTAAATCGTGGATTACAAAGAAGAATGGCGTACTTGTACGTATGGTTCAAGACTCCATTACGTCAAGTCATTCTCAAATCCTGGTTCCCAAGAATTTGAGAGTTAAAATTTTGCAGCACGCTCACGACTCTCAGTGTGCTGGACACATGGTTTTTTCCCGTACTAAGTCAAGAGTCCTTGCGGCTTTCTTTTGGCCATTGGTAAACAAGGACATACGGATTTATTGTCGATCTTGTAAAGTATGTCAGGAAGTTAAATCCAAAGGTCCACGGCATGCTGCACCCATTCAGGCGGCGGACATTCCTATTCGGCCGTTCCAAAAAATGGCCATAGACATAATTGGTCCATTTAAGATCAAGTCTGCCAGAGGACATCAGTTTATCTTGACGTGTGTTGATATGTGCACACGTTGGCCAGAGGCTATTCCTCTGAAGAGCATTACTACTGCTGATATTGCAGATGCTCTTTGGCTTATATTTTCTCGTCTGGGGTTCCCCGGAGAGATATTGTCAGACCATGGCACCCAACTAATATCAGATACCATGTCTCAAGTAATGTCTACTCTGCAGATAGATAGATCTTTAAGTAGTATCTACCATCCAATGTCTAATGGTATGGTCGAACGCCTTAATAGAACACTTAAAAACTTACTGGGGAAGATAACTGAGGATCATCCTCAGGACTGGGACAGAGTTTTACCTGCGGCCCTCTTCGCTTACAGAGAGGTACCCAATGAACATACGGGATTTTTCTCCCTTTGAACTCGTCTTTGGCGCGCGTCCGCGTGGCCCTATGTCGTTGCTTCACGATCTCATAACATCTGACAATATTGACGATGACACAAAGTCATCCTACGAATATGTCATCGCGTTGAGACAAAAGATTATCGAAGCATGCAAATTAGCAACTTCTTCTTCTGAATTTGCGAAACAGAAGGCAAGGCAATTTGCCAATAAGAAGAGATGCTTACGACAACTTTGTCCTGGTGACAAAGCATTTGTATTACTACCTTGTAGGGAAAACAGATTACTTATTTCTTGGAAAGGTCCGTACGATATAATATCGAAAATTTCCGATGTCGACTATATTGTCGATATTGATGGGAAGCATAAAACCTTCCACATCAATATGCTTACTGAATTCCATGAACGTCCGGATTATTTGCAACCCATTTTCCAAGCAACGGACAATTCTCCAGTACCACATGGTCATTACTCATCACTGTCCGTGATACAGGATGAGGAAACAAGTTTTTCAGATGTAAATCTTCCTCTTCCAATGATCCCACTTCATTCCAGTGAATCATGGAAGAACGTTACTGTCTCTCCTGATTTGTCTCTAGGAGAACAGCGACAAGTTTCAACTATGTTGCAAACATTTCAGGATGTACTCACTGACATCCCTGGACAAACGAATGTCATTCAACATGACATTGTTCTAACTGACCATACTCCTATTAGGATTAGACCTTATCCTATACCTATACATTTTCAAGCACAGGTCGAGAAAGAGTTGGATGAGATGATAGATTTGAAAATAATCGAACCATCCACCTCTGCATATTCTTCGCCGATGGTTATTGTGCGTAAAAAAGACAATAACATACGTCTTTGCGTTGACTATCGAAAATTGAATCAAGTAACTAAGTTCGATGCCGAACCTATGCCTTTACTGGAAGAGCTACTTACTCGACTCTCCAAATCTCATTTTTTCACTAAACTTGATTTGTCTAAAGGATATTGGCAAGTTCCTTTATCTGAACGCGCCAAACCTCTCACGGCTTTTTCAACACCTAGAGGTTTGTTCCAATGGAATTTTATGCCTTTCGGTCTTATGAACGCACCAGCTACATTCGTAACGCATGATGCGCCGAATCCTATCTTATCGGTCAGATGTCATTGCATATCTAGACGACATCTGTCTTTTCAGCGATACTTGGGAAGATCACTATTCGGGGTTAGATGAATTGCTGTCTACTTTGCGTGAGCACAACCTGACAGCGAAACCCTCTAAAGCCTATATTGGTTTTAGCGAAATTTCTTTCCTAGGCCACCGAGTTGGTCATGGTTTCCTAAAGACAGAGGACCATAATACTAGTAAGATACTTAACATCTCAATCCCTAAGACTAAAAAACAGGTGAGAAGTCTGTTAGGTCTTATTCAATTTTATGGCAGATTCATTCAGAATCTATCCTCTATCATGGCACCTCTCTCAACACTTCTAAAGAAAGGTTCGCCTAATGTGGTCCACTGGTCTCAGGAATGCCAATGCTCTCTGGATAAGATTAAAACACTGTTTTCAACACCACCTATTTTAGTGCTACCCACTAAAGATAAGACATTCGTTCTTCGTAGTGACGCTTCATCCACTGGGATTGGAGCGGCACTAATGCAAGAGTACTCTGGAACTCTGCATCCTGTAATGTATATTTCCAGAAAACTTAATGCGGCAGAAAGGAATTATTCGGTTTTAGACCGTGAGCTATTAGCTATGGTTTGGTCGATCCTCAAACTACAGAGATTCCTTCTAGGCGCACATTTCATAGTAGAAACCGACCAAAAAGCTCTTACTGCTATACAGAGTAAGAATTTGAAGAGCTCGAGGTCTACTCGATATGCAATTGCTCTTCAACCTTTTCATTTCTCTGTGCGAGCTATTCGTGGATCAGATAATGTGATGGCAGACATTCTGTCAAGATGCCCACATGATTCCACATAACTATTAGGGCTTAGACTTCTTGATATGTCTAGTTCTATAGTAGTTCCTTTTCTATATCATGATAGATACACATTTGTAATTTAATAATATAATGATTGTATCACTACATAGCGGTTCATTGATGTTTATTCACCGCTGTGCTTTGATGATTTTTTTCTTCATAAATCATAAATTTAAGATATCTAATGCGAAATGATGATATGAATTTTTTAGGCATTGTGTAATTGCCAGAATTGTATTATACTTTGATGACACCTTCCTGGAAAAATATACTTGTAGAGAAATAATTTCTCTCAGTTTATGAGACACATTCTCACCAGTCGCTCCATAAGTCGACTTAGCCTCATATTAGGCGTTATAGGTATTCCTGATATTTTCATCTGCGCATTATTCATGCGTTGTGAGCCTATTGTACGTTGCTCCTAGATGTATTTCAAAAAAAAAAAAAAATGTTCCATTTTTTTTTTTTTTTTTCCCGGGAGGTGTGGTAAGACTGTTACGTGCAGTCTTTGATATCTTACAATATTATACATAGGTAATTTTTTAGTGCTTAAGGGAAAGTCATTATTGAGTTACTTCCCTTGAAAGTTGTGTCGGCTCTTTCGATCAAACTCCGCGGATAAATCCATTTTACTGCGATTTATTCGTTGTTTGGGTAATAATAGATTGTTCTTGCTTCAGAATATCTATGGCCTGAATTTATGTGTATTGTTTGTCTGAGTAGGACGAGTCTGTCTTATATCTGTATATCTTTACATATCTAAGTCGAACTATATGTTCTGTTGTCTCTAGAGAGGTCGAAGGCTATTCGGCGGATGTGTCGCTAGAGTGTGGTGTGATTTGGCTTCGTCCTGATAGGGACTGTGTGTTTTCCATGTCGGCCTGTCGCCGGGGAAAAAGTGATCTCAGTATTTGTGGGGAAGGTGATAGTCGTCTAAACCTATCGTGTATGCTTTACCCCAGTGTTTAGTCGTATTGCCAAGGAATGGCAGTTTCATATTTCCTATACCAAGGTAATCAAAGATACTCTTATGAACTCTCGATCGAAGCCACCATTTTCGATAGTTACGATTTGAATGTCTAAGAGAATATATTTGACTCGATGAAAACGACTTCGATTCCTAGCAGCACTATATCCTGTAGATTGCAGTCAATTGTTCATGATCAAATCTACAGAGCAATGAAATGTTTTATGAATGACTAACTTTAGGACAGATTCATTATCTGTATCCAAACGTGAGTGACAGCTCACGAGTGAAGCCATCTTGGAACCAAAACATGTAGTGACTTTCAAGAAGAGAAAAGGGATGCCCGTATTATCGCTTGTTTAGTCCAGAGATCACTGCTACACATGAGAACCCGTTATTAGCGGTTCAATATTATTATATGGAAAAATATGTGCTGAACATTATGTTGAAGAATCGTCGCTAGACGAGATTAGGTTTAGAAGCCATCTGAAATATTGTTTATAAGCTGACGTGCTCAGTCAGTGAAGTCAGATGATATATGTATGGGCGATACTGAGTGCTTGGCTACTGACAGTCCATTATACACTTATTCTACATGAGTGCCCATGTAACATTGCAAGACCATTTATCCACTGTACTATGATGTATTATGGCAACCTGTGATTTGTCACTATCTGTGCTGTCGAGTGTGTACGTCCAATTAAACTTTAGAAAAGGTACACAGTCGTTGGTGTCGATGACTTCCAGCCATACATGAGTGTGAGAAAAGAACATTTTTTGTCAACACCACGAACCTTTATCATCATTCGCACATTATACACTCAATCCATGTCTACACACCACTGCGTAGGTCAAGTTGACATTCCATACACTACAGTGGAGCAAACAACACCATAGAGATCTTATCAACTGATGATGATGATGATGTCTGCTTCCATCCACTTATATCTATCTTTTGGTGGATATCATTAACGGGAATAAAAATCCAACGTTATCAACCTTATCAACTGGTGGACCAGCTTTCTGGGTTTGACCTCGCAGAAGTTCAGAAGTCAACAGATTACCGATACCAGACCGTTTCCTGTGGCTGATACGACACACTTGCAGTATTGGTTTGCTCTTTGTCAACACTTCGTCACGTGACCTGTCAGGTGAATGCAGTATGTAGGTCAGCGTTGTTGACATTTTTTACATTAGACATTATAGAGTTTCACAGAACAGTTGGATCAATTCTTGTCAATGTTAACAGGAAGACAGTATGAGTGAACTAAGAAGTCCTATTTTCATCGATGGATCTTCTTGTTTTCCATATATGAACTTTAATATTTAAGGCCAGAATGTTTAATTGAATAAAGTGGCAGTTTGTTTGTTTTCATAAAAATAACTTTGCCATTACTGTAAGACTGAGCCTATTTTGCAACACATACTATCATACACATAATTTATATATATTTATGTTTACATGTTATTTGTTTGTATAGTATGTTAGTTTCTATGTCAGCGGGTTGTGTTTAAGGTTGGGCGGCGTCCTCACAACAGAATATCCCACGTCATAGAGGGTCCGTTGTGGGCGTTTTCTATAGGTGCAATTTTCTTGATTGAAAATTTGCTGCGACAACTGTTGCTTTTGTGTTAGCTGTGAAGTCTGTAATTATTGTTATTTTTGTAATATTTCTTTGTTCTTTAGTTTTGTTTTGATTTGTTTGTAATTTGTTGGTCTAACCTTTTCTATCTTTCAGTTCTATTCTCAATTTATATTCATATATTGTGACGTCATTTGTGTTGTTATTCTTTGCAGATTCAGTGATTATTTTCATTGATTTCCCTATTTGATTTATTTTGATTTCTGCAAACGTTCTTGTATTGTCAGTCCTATTTGTACTTTATGTATTCTGTTGGTTGACATATGTTTTATATAGGTATATTTCATAAGACACAATTGCCTGTGCACTGCACTTGGATTATGGTATAAACCAGTACCTGATTATTATTACTATTATACAAGACCTTATTAAAGGCTTGTGACCCACAGATATTGGGATAGTATACTGATTAATCAAGTCATTGAGAACTTGTGGTATTATTATTGATTCAGGTGATTAGTATTATTGTTAGACATCATGGCTACATTAGAATACTTCATTACACAAGGAAAGCCCTTGATAAGACTGGTCAACAATTAGAACAATGGGCAGTTGCTCAATATGACAAAGCATTAGCTGCAGAAGAGAGAAGATTAGCTGCAGAAGAAAGAAAAGCTATGGCGGAAGAGAAAAGATTAGAAAGAGAAGCTGAGGCTGCTGCTGAACAAAAGAAATTGCAGATGCAGGTGGAGGAAAGGAGATTTGAAGCTGAACAAAAAAAATTAGAAAGAGAAGCTGCAGCTGAACAAAAAAAATTAGAAAGAGAAGCTGCTGCGGAACAAAAAAGATTAGACAGTGAAGCTGAACAAAAAAGATTAGACAGGGAAGCTGAACAAAAAAAGATTAGACAGGGAGGCTGAACAAAAAAGATTAGATGCTGAAGAGAAAAAAGCAATAAGAGAACATGAATTTGAGTTAGAGAAATTGAGATTGACAAGTATGAGTAATGTTAATCAGGCATCTAGTGGTAATGGTAAACCTTCTACTTACAAGGTTAAGGTTCCACCGTTCAATCAGTCCAGTGACGATATTACATTCTGGCTGGATAGATTTGAACGTTCTTGTCGTACACATAATGTGGATAAATCACAATACGCTAATCAATTATCAAAAAACTTGAAAGGTGAATCTTTGACTAGATTATGCCTTGTAGGAGAAGCAGATAAGGATAATTATGATGTCATTAGGGCGGCTTTGATAAAAAAATATCAGCTAAGTGAGGAAGGCTATCGCCTTTTATTTAAAACGATGGTGCCTGAGACGGGGGTAGAATTCTCAGAATTCACTGCAAAGGCACGTCTCACAGTTGATCGTTGGATTGAGCTTTCCAAAACAGAAAAAACGTATGAAGGACTTATGGATTTGTTGCTCAGAGATAAGATTATGTCATGTGTGAACAAACCTTTCCTTGAATTTATACATGAGCGTAAACCCAAATCTCTAAAAGAAATGGAAGAATCTTGTTCCCAATATGTCACTGCACACCCCGACGTGACTTTTGGCAACACTAAGATTAAGGAGAGTATGCCAGTTGCTTCAGCAACACCATACAATCCCAATTATTCACACAGATTTCAGGGACCTCAAAACAGATTTGATAAAAAAGGTAACCATAATAGTTATCAAAACCAAGGTAACCAATCATTTCAGGGTTCTTCTTCAAAGAACTGGAGACGACCTGATAGCTCTCGACACAGGGGTGGTCATAATTATAGGAATTTCCGTAGAGGAAGTAATTATAGAAACTATCAGGGTTATCCGTCTTGGAGTCAACAAGATCATAATTACAGAGATACTCATTATAATGAATATGATAATGGTAACCAAGGGAACTATGACTCAAACCCAAATAGGGGTTACAATAGAGGTAACAATAACTACAGAGGTGATAATAACCGAGGTAGATCTCAATACAAAAGACATAAACCACATTTTCAGGCAAACTCTGCACAACAAGAGTCCAATGAAGCCTATAAACAGAGTAAAGATAATAATGATGCTAGTAATATGGCATGTGCCGCTTTTGATTTTGGGAGAGCATCTCAGTGCCCCCAATGCAAAACGTTATTTGAGCCAACCACAGTGTCTACTTTAAGCTGTGGCCATCCTCTTCCTGCTCTTCCAGCATCAGTCGCGCATGATGGAAGAGGTTCTCTTGTCTTACATAAGGGTTTAGTGAATAACAATCCAGTCTCTGTGCTATTTGATTCTGGATGCACCACAATTGGTGTTAGGCAGTCACTCGTAGATCCTTCCCGTGCCACTGGACAAGTAGTCAAATGTGTAACATTTGGCGGCACATTAGAGAAATACTCTACTGCTATCATTAGGATTGCGACTCCTTTCTTTACAGGAGATGTACACGCATGTCTTCTTCCGAATCCGATCGCTGACCTCATCATCGGTCGCATTCATGGAGTCAAAGAATGCACTCCGCAACAAATTTCCACGTGGGAAAGGCAAAACATGCAGATTGCTAACGCTGTAGTCACTAGAGCTCAGGCTCTTAATATGCCTCAAACTTCATCTATTGAAAATAATGAAGTGCATAACCAAGATAATCCCTTGGTAATTTCTCGTGACTCGTTTATAAAACAGCAAGAACATGATCCCACTCTGAAGAAATTCTTCATTCTTGCAACTAAAGGTGATCCGAATAAAGACACAAGTCGTAAATCGTGGATTACAAAGAAGAATGGCGTACTTGTACGTATGGTTCAAGACTCCATTACGTCAAGTCATTCTCAAATCCTGGTTCCCAAGAATTTGAGAGTTAAAATTTTGCAGCACGCTCACGACTCTCAGTGTGCTGGACACATGGGTTTTTTCCCGTACTAAGTCAAGAGTCCTTGCGGCTTTCTTTTGGCCATTGGTAAACAAGGACATACGGATTTATTGTCGATCTTGTAAAGTATGTCAGGAAGTTAAATCCAAAGGTCCACGGCATGCTGCACCCATTCAGGCGGCGGACATTCCTATTCGGCCGTTCCAAAAAATGGCCATAGACATAATTGGTCCATTTAAGATCAAGTCTGCCAGAGGACATCAGTTTATCTTGACGTGTGTTGATATGTGCACACGTTGGCCAGAGGCTATTCCTCTGAAGAGCATTACAACTGCTGATATTGCAGATGCTCTTTGGCTTATATTTTCTCGTCTGGGGTTCCCCGGAGAGATATTGTCAGACCATGGCACCCAACTAATATCAGATACCATGTCTCAAGTAATGTCTACTCTGCAGATAGATAGATCTTTAAGTAGTATCTACCATCCAATGTCTAATGGTATGGTCGAACGCCTTAATAGAACACTTAAAAACTTACTGGGGAAGATAACTGAGGATCATCCTCAGGACTGGGACAGAGTTTTACCTGCGGCCCTCTTCGCTTACAGAGAGGTACCCAATGAACATACGGGATTTTCTCCCTTTGAACTCGTCTTTGGCGCGCGTCCGCGTGGCCCTATGTCGTTGCTTCACGATCTCATAACATCTGACAATATTGACGATGACACAAAGTCATCCTACGAATATGTCATCGCGTTGAGACAAAAGATTATCGAAGCATGCAAATTAGCAACTTCTTCTTCTGAATTTGCGAAACAGAAGGCAAGGCAATTTGCCAATAAGAAGAGATGCTTACGACAACTTTGTCCTGGTGACAAAGCATTTGTATTACTAAACCTTGTAGGGAAAACAATTACTTATTTCTTGGAAAGGTCCGTACGATATAATATCGAAAATTTCCGATGTCGACTATATTGTCGATATTGATGGGAAGCATAAAACCTTCCACATCAATATGCTTACTGAATTCCATGAACGTCCGGATTATTTGCAACCCATTTTCCAAGCAACGGACAATTCTCCAGTACCACATGGTCATTACTCATCACTGTCCGTGATACAGGATGAGGAAACAAGTTTTTCAGATGTAAATCTTCCTCTTCCAATGAACCCACTTCATTCCAGTGAATCATGGAAGAACGTAACTGTCTCTCCTGATTTGTCTCTAGGAGAACAGCGACAAGTTTCAACTATGTTGCAAACATTTCAGGATGTACTCACTGACATCCCTGGACAAACGAATGTCATTCAACATGACATTGTTCTAACTGACCATACTCCTATTAGGATTAGACCTTATCCTATACCTATACATTTTCAAGCACAGGTCGAGAAAGAGTTGGATGAGATGATAGATTTGAAAATAATCGAACCATCCACCTCTGCATATTCTTCGCCGATGGTTATTGTGCGTAAAAAAGACAATAACATACGTCTTTGCGTTGACTATCGAAAATTGAATCAAGTAACTAAGTTCGATGCCGAACCTATGCCTTTACTGGAAGAGCTACTTACTCGACTCTCCAAATCTCATTTTTTCACTAAACTTGATTTGTCTAAAGGATATTGGCAAGTTCCTTTATCTGAACGCGCCAAACCTCTCACGGCTTTTTCAACACCTAGAGGTTTTTTCCAATGGAATTTTATGCCTTTCGGTCTTATGAACGCACCAGCTACATTCGTACGCATGATGCGCCGAATCCTATCTTATCGGTCAGATGTCATTGCATATCTAGACGACATCTGTCTTTTCAGCGATACTTGGGAAGATCACTATTCGGGGTTAGATGAATTGCTGTCTACTTTGCGTGAGCACAACCTGACAGCGAAACCCTCTAAAGCCTATATTGGTTTTAGCGAAATTTCTTTCCTAGGCCACCGAGTTGGTCATGGTTTCCTAAAGACAGAGGACCATAATACTAGTAAGATACTTAACATCTCAATCCCTAAGACTAAAAAACAGGTGAGAAGTCTGTTAGGTCTTATTCAATTTTATGGCAGATTCATTCAGAATCTATCCTCTATCATGGCACCTCTCTCAACACTTCTAAAGAAAGGTTCGCCTAATGTGGTCCACTGGTCTCAGGAATGCCAATGCTCTCTGGATAAGATTAAAACACTGTTTTCAACACCACCTATTTTAGTGCTACCCACTAAAGATAAGACATTCGTTCTTCGTAGTGACGCTTCATCCACTGGGATTGGAGCGGCACTAATGCAAGAGTACTCTGGAACTCTGCATCCTGTAATGTATATTTCCAGAAAACTTAATGCGGCAGAAAGGAATTATTCGGTTTTAGACCGTGAGCTATTAGCTATGGTTTGGTCGATCCTCAAACTACAGAGATTCCTTCTAGGCGCACATTTCATAGTAGAAACCGACCAAAAAGCTCTTACTGCTATACAGAGTAAGAATTTGAAGAGCTCGAGGTCTACTCGATATGCAATTGCTCTTCAACCTTTTCATTTCTCTGTGCGAGCTATTCGTGGATCAGATAATGTGATGGCAGACATTCTGTCAAGATGCCCACATGATTCCACATAACTATTAGGGCTTAGACTTCTTGATATGTCTAGTTCTATAGTAGTCCTTTTCTATATCATGATAGATACACATTTGTAATTTAATAATATAATGATTGTATCACTACATAGCGGTTCATTGATGTTTATTCACCGCTGTGCTTTGATGATTTTTTTTCTTCATAAATCATAAATTTAAGATATCTAATGCGAAATGATGATATGAATTTTTTAGGCATTGTGTAATTGCCAGAATTGTATTATACTTTGATGACACCTTCCTGGAAAAATATACTTGTAGAGAAATAATTTCTCTCAGTTTATGAGACACATTCTCACCAGTCGCTCCATAAGTCGACTTAGCCTCATATTAGGCGTTATAGGTATTCCTGATATTTTCATCTGCGCATTATTCATGCGTTGTGAGCCTATTGTTCCATTTTTTTTTTCCCGGGAGGTGTGGTAAGACTGTTACGTGCAGTCTTTGATATCTTACAATATTATACATAGGTAATTTTTTAGTGCTTAAGGGAAAGTCATTATTGAGTTACTTCCCTTGAAAGTTGTGTCGGCTCTTTCGATCAAACTCCGCGGATAAATCCATTTTTACTGCGATTTATTCGTTGTTTGGGTAATAATAGATTGTTCTTGCTTCAGAATATCTATGGCCTGAATTTATGTGTATTGTTTGTCTGAGTAGGACGAGTCTGTCTTATATCTGTATATCTTTACATATCTAAGTCGAACTATATGTTCTGTTGTCTCTAGAGAGGTCGAAGGCTATTCGGCGGATGTGTCGCTAGAGTGTGGTGTGATTTGGCTTCGTCCTGATAGGGACTGTGTGTTTTCCATGTCGGCCTGTCGCCGGGGAAAAAGTGATCTCAGTATTTGTGGGGAAGGTGATAGTCGTCTAAACCTATCGTGTATGCTTTACCCCAGTGTTTAGTCGTATTGCCAAGGAATGGCAGTTTCATATTTCCCTACCAAGGTAATCAAAGATACTCTTATGAACTCTCGATCGAAGCCACCATTTTCGATAGTTACGATTTGAATGTCTAAGAGAATATATTTGACTCGATGAAAACGACTTCGATTCCTAGCAGCACTATATCCTGTAGATTGCAGTCAATTGTTCATGATCAAATCTACAGAGCAATGAAATGTTTTATGAATGACTAAATTTAGGACAGATTCATTATCTGTATCCAAACGTGAGTGACAGCTCACGAGTGAAGCCATCTTGGAACCAAAACATGTAGTGACTTTCAAGAAGAGAAAAGGGATGCCCGTATTATCGCTTGTTTAGTCCAGAGATCACTGCTACACATGAGAACCCATTGCTAGCGGTTCAATATTATTATATGGCAAAATATGTGCTGAACATTATGTTGAAGAATCGTCGCTAGACGAGATTAGGTTTAGAAGCCATCTGAAATATTGTTTATAAGCTGACGTGCTCAGTCAGCGAAGTCAGATGATATATGTATGGGCGATACTGAGTGCTTGGCTACTGACAGTCCATTATACACTTATTCTACATGAGTGCCCATGTAACATTGCAAGACCATTTGTCCACTGTACTATGATGGATTATGGCAACCTGTGATTTGTCACTATCTGTGCTGTCGAGTGTGTACGTCCAATTAAACTTTAGAAAAGGTACACAGTCGTTGGTGTCGATGACTTCCGGTCATACATGAGTGTGAGAAGAGAACATTTGTTTGTCAACACCCCAACGAACCTTTTCACATACCACATTATACACTCAATCCATGTCTACACACCACTGCGTAGGTCAAGTTGACATTCCATACACTACAGTGGAGCAAACAACACCATAGAGATCTTATCAACTGATGATGATGATGATGTCTGCTTCCATCCACTTATATCTATCTTTTGGTGGATATTATTAACGGGAATAAAAAATCTCATCTAAAAACTCAACTGTCTCACTTTAAGTTTTTTCGCGTCCATATAGATTTCACTTCAGTCTAAATTATTAATTGGGGAAG